>BQNB010020811.1:0-54307 GCA_026074375.1 Tanacetum coccineum | reverse complement strand
GATATCGTAGTCTTCGGCCTTGATTTGTCTTGACTACTAAGATCTCTAAATCATTATCCTTGAATCTTTTTACCGCCTTGCGATCTTGTGTCGTTACCCTCATGCTCATTATCTTGAAAACTTGTTAACAATCTCCCTTAACATTTTCTTTGACATGATTACTAGAACTACATGAGTAATCGTGTCGATGATGTTCTCTTAAGGAAGTGCTTGTACATCAGAGATTACAGAAGACTTGGAAACATGTACTTGAGCTTTCATCATGAATTTATCTCTATCGATGGATCATAAGCATGAGGTCTTGAATCTTGACTCAGCTAGAATAAGGTTGTAACGCCATCACTTATACTTGAAAATTGATGTTAGTGATAAACAACAGATATGGACGAATATGGCTTTGTCATTCGTCTTAAGTTAGGTTCCATTAACCTCTGAATCCATGAGGACCGTTTTACAGTATGACTACTGTACCTGTGATAAGGTAGATTTAATTTAGAAGAATCTCCTTGACAGGGTTTCTAGCTCAAAGTGTTAGATTCTCTAACGCGATTGCATTAGATTCACTGTACTTGCTTGTTCTCATTATCGGAGCGTCTCAAAGCAGACAACATGGTAAGAGTGAATCGGTTAGTTACATTCTGACTTATTAAGTCGTCAATTCATATACTGGACGATTACCGATATCCAGTTGACACAAGCTTGATTCATATAGAATCTAGCAAGCCACCTACCGCAGAGCTGTTTGATGTTGACTCTGGAAGGATTTCCATCGTCACTGTGAATACTAAAGAGTATCACTCTAATGTTCTGGAAATTATCACAAGGATAATGCGTAGGACTCTTGATAACAGCTTGTGAACTTGATGATGTTCAACAAGTGTTTGTCATGGAATGTGTCCTAATAAGATTTTTGATTGATCTCGATGGCTCTAGACTCTATAAGTGCACATTTGTTATTTGGTGATCGGAGGCTGGAGCGGACTGCCACCTTTTCAATATCAACGATCTCGGAATGAGAAAGCCAATAAAAACGTGTTGATCTCTGTGAGAAATGAAACAAACTTCTTTTAAGAGAAGCCTGAGTAGCTGGGATGGGTTGTGCCTTGCATCACTGGGTCCATGATGACTTTTCTTCAATATCATAATCATCTTTTTGATTACCCATAGATTATGTATTGACCCGGTTTCTGCCTAAGGTTGTATGGAGGGCTTCTTTCTTTACACCCTTTATCCTTACAATTCTTTTTCATTCTTCAACCCCTTCAATGCTTACCGAGACTTCATAACTAACACCTTGTTGGGATTGTTCCAGTGCTAGCTTTGCCTCAGTCGAAATTATTCCCATTCTCACTTTACTCTTTTTTTTCAATCATACCTAGGACTTCTACTCTATCTAATGGAGTGTTCCTGGGTAGATCCCTCCGGTTCTGGCTGGATCATGGAACTTCTGGCTGGATCATGGAACAAAGATACCTAACCTTAACCGCCTTATAACTCCTTGAGAAACAACAGTTGGTCGGTCTTTGGGTATTTCCATGAAGATCCATAAAACCATTTTTGAAAAATCCAATCAAACGTGTCTGAGAGTCATTTACAGGACACATTAAGAGTTTCCAAAAGTTACCAAAAGCTCCCCTACACATATGCACCATATTATGAAAGAGTTTTGCACATGCGAGGTTTGGGAACGCACTTATAGATTGAAGACCGTATCCGTTATTAATTCGTATTGATCACATTTTAATCACTATTCTATCCCTCAAAACTTGCATATGTGGTGACAATTTTGATAATTATTAAATTAAAACAATGTTAAATCCAGAATCACATGAGTCTACCTAAGTCTTGGGAGAACAGGAGTGCATGCAGAATGAACTAATTATTATACTCCCCCTCAATTATAGAATAGAGTGAAAAACTTAGAGTGGGAGTTTGTTGAGCACACAATTTTGAAAGAATTTGAAAATTTTCCTTTTTGAAAATATCTTGAAAAATTGTTCCCAACAAGAAAATGATGTTATATGTATCGTATTAATTATCATTTCCTTAGTGCTTCTCTTGAGCATTCAAAACTTTGAATTGTATTCTGCTCGCTGCGCTCTCTCGCGCTACTTTAAGACCAGATGATATTATGAAACCTTCCCGTTGGTTTAGGACTATAATGTACATAAATGAACATTTTCCTTTCTTTAGAGACCGAGTCCTAAGCTGACATTTACTTAGAAGTCGTAGAGGAAAAGTTGAAAGGACATGTTTTGAAATCTTTTGAAACTATCGCTCGAACTTCATTTATTCACCCGTGTTAATATTAATCAACATTTCTAGGTGCGCAAATGTTATCGATTGTCGAGAGACATGTCAGAGAAGAATATTTTTGGTATTTTTTTGAAATTTTTGATTAAATTTTTTGATTTTGTATTTTGATTTTATAGGTTTTATATTTTTGTATTTTGTTTTCTAATAGATATATACAAAGAATTATTGTAATTTTGCAAGACGTTCAAGCTCCTGTGGAGACAAACTGTGCATACCAAGGCGACAAACCAAATAGTTAAACCTATCCACTGGAAGGGCTTTGGTGAAAAGGTTGGCCAATTGGTAATCAGTCTTGACAAAATATAGTTTAATTGTACCCTTTTCTACGTGTTCCTTGATGAAATGGTGGCGGACTGCAATGTGTTTGGTTCTTGAGTGTTGGACCAGGTTGCAGGATATGGCTATGGCTGATTTCGAATAACAATAGATAGGAATCTTGTTGAAGTGAAAGCCATAATCCGTTAACTGTGTCCGCATCCAAAGAACTTGGGCACAACAAGCGGATAGAGACACATATTATGCTTCCGCAGTTGATAGAGCCGTACAATCTTGCTTTTTCAAGGACTAGCCTACCAGCTTTTCGCCTAAGAATTGAGTTCCATCGAAAGTACTCTTGAAGAGTCTCAACATCCCGGTTAATCAGCATCTAATAATCCAGTTAGTTCAAAACTAGAATCCTTTGTATACCAGAGACCCATATTGACGGTTCCCTAGTGGTAACAAAAGATCCTTTAAACCTCTTTGAGGTGCTTCTCGGTTGGCTGAGCCTGGTACCGAGCACATAAATAAGTAGCATGTACAATGTCCAGTCTGCTTGACGTGAGATACACAAGGGCACCAATCATGCTTCGATATTTCGTTGCATCAACTAGAGTCCTATTCTTGCCAAGGTCAAGCTTGTCTTTGATCTCCATTGGAGTACCAATGGGGTCACAAGTTTCCATTCTATATTTTTAAGGATTTCTAGCACGTAGTTGGACTGGTTTATGAAGATGCCACAGGGGGGATTAGTTAACTTGTAAACCAAGGAAAACGTAATTTCCCCCATCATTGACATTTCGAAGCGGCTTTTCATAAGGTCAGTAAATAATTAGGTATACCCAGGGTTTGTAGAACCAAAGATAATATCATCTACATAGACCTGTACCACTAAGATGTCGCCAAGCGTCATATAAACAGCGTTGGATCAATAGTGCCTTTGTTGAAGTGATTTTGTTGGAGAAACTTTGACAATTCATCGTACCATTCCCTTGGTGCTTGCTTTAACCCATAGAGTACCTTCTTTATCTTGTAGACATGGCTTGGATGATCAGCATCGATGAAACCTTCAGGTTGACACACGTACACATCTTCTTTTAACGAACCATGCAAGAAAGCAGTTTTCACTTGCATTTGGAGTACGGTGAACGATTTGTGTACATCGTAGGCCAAAAATATACTGATAGCTTCCATCTTAGAAACCAGAGCGAATGATTCTTCAAAATCTATTCCTTCCTCTTGGCCGTACCCTCTCACAACCAGACGAGTTTTATTTCTGATGACCATGCTTTCTTCATTGTGCTTGTTTTTTAATAACCATTTCAATGTAAGAGGTTTTATGTTATTCGGAGGAGGAACTAACACCCATACATCAAGCCTTTTAAACCGGTGAAGCTTTTCTTGTGTTGAGTTACTCCATGCAGGGTCGGTCATAGCCTCTTTGACATTTTTTGGCTCCATAGTGCTCACAGTCAGTGCGTATATGCACATTTCACCATATGTTGGCAACTGATTTCTTGTCAAAACTGGTCGTGAGGGTTCTCCTATCACTTGTTCCAAAGGGTGATCCTTAGTCCACTAATATTCATGAGGGTATGGTTGATAAGATGTATGCATGTTCGACGGATCCACATGTTGAGAGGATGATTCAGCAGAACTTGTGGATGGTGGAGCAAATGGATTTATAAACGTATTCCTATCGAACATAGCATTTGGAACATTACCAGCAACTGCTTCAGGTTAAAGTTGAGCTGGATCATCTTTTTGCTGAACATGTTGTTGTTCTGGTTCAAGCTCGTCAACATCCTGTGAAGTGTTTGAAATGTTTGTAGCTTGAGGAGATGAATTTGTTAGTGTCGGTGCGGTGTCTGCTGTTTTTGTAGATGTCGTTGGAGTCTGAAGAACTTGAGGTGCTGGAGCAGCAGGAGCAGTTCTTGGAGCAGCGGACGGTTGACCACCAATGTAATCATCATACATAGCTTCGAACAATAAATCTAATTCACGTTCAGTTGGTTTTTGAGATGTTATTGTTGACGGAGCATATGTAAGATTGAGTCCTGAACTGATTTTTCCAGAAGACATTCCTTGAAGCCCGGGTTTTGAACTGCGTTGTTCAAAAGACATAGATGAAAGCTCATCAAAAGTGACATTCATCGTTTTCATGATTTTCGTTGTCCTTCGGTTGTACACTCTGTAAGTATAAGAATTTACAGAATAACCAATGAAAAAGCCAATATCACCTTTTGCACCAAGCTTCCCAATGTCTTCACGATCGTTCTTGGGATAACAGAGAGCCTCGAATACATGTAGAAAGGAGATATCCGGTTTTTTGCCGTTAATAAGCTCATATGATGTTTTTCCAAATCGTCGGTAAATGATGGAGCAATTTTGAGTGTAGCACGCAGTAGCAATCCCTTCAGCCAATAAGAATAACAGAGAACAAGAAAAAATCAACATTGTTCTAGCAGCCTCTACTAACGTTCGGTTTCTTCGTTCCACGATTCCATTTTGCCGAGGAGTCCTCAAAAGAAGATTGGTGAGAGATGCCAACACTATCAAAGTATTCTTTAAGCACATGATTCTTGAATTCTATACCATTGTCGGTTCTTACAATAACGACTAGAGCTTCTAAAAGAACTGTAATTTTCTTCAGAAAGGTTTTGATCTCTTCTGGTGCTTCATCTTTGGATCTGAGAAAGTGGACCCAAGTGTAACGAGAGTAGCCATCACAATCACCAGAATATACTGCTTTCCATTTATACTTTCGATTCTCATTGGCCCACACAAATCCATATGTAGAAGGTGTAGCCTCTGTTTAGAATTTGGAACAGGTTTGAGTGGGTGAGATGCCGTTTTTCTTTTTCCTTGCTCACATGAGGAACAAAGATGTTCTTTATGATATCTGAATTTCGAAAGACCGGTGACAGGATCGTTTTTAGGAAGGATTGATGTTAATAGATGTAATAATAATAGATGCAAGATGGGTGGTCTTGCCTATGTGGCACTCAGATGACGCGTCCTTCTTATTAGGGACACCCACCATTAATGAGTCTTCATGCTAATGAGGGTGAACTCGGTCGTTCAGACAACCGAGTTGTGGATGTGTGTTTGTGTGAGTGTGTGTGTGATTTTGGTTTTTATGTGCTATATTTGTATTTAAGTGAGATATGTTTTGATGACAAAACTGCCAACCGAGAACAGTTGTGCCCTAAGCTCTCAACGAATAATCCCTGGTGAATCAAAATATTCCCATTGAGATTACCCCCCATAACCAGAATTGCTGCAAACATGATCATTACCAAAGAGAAACGGTTCCAAGAACTTCCTAAGACCAAAATATATGAGAAGCTTCAGATTACATGTTTCATGTGCTTTTGAGCAATCCCGAGTTACGTCTCATAAACAAATTTGGATAATACAAGAAAAGAAGTAGAATTAGAAACCATTTGGATTGTAGGCTTCCTGAGGGTTTTAGAAGGCATACATGCTTTATCACCATTTGAGTAGTTAGATTGACAACTCAGATTCACTGATGTTAGTGATTATTTTTCTTTAAGTTCAAGATTTCTATCCAGTTGAGTGACCACGAGGAATCGTTCTAGGTTCTGGCTTGGTGTAGCAAGTCTTTCGCTTGGACCTACTTTTTAGTTTTTTTTTTTTTCTGACCGTGGCTTGGTTTCGTTTTTCGATTTGTAATATTTAGAACTTTTGCCTTTGTTTCTTACTACGTGAGTTCATTCCATTCACATTATTAACACTTACTTCATGTTTGCAGTAATTATACATTTGCTTACACATAAGCACAAACAACTTAGATTTATCATTCTAAATAAGCAAGTTTAACGTTATTACCATTCAAGATGACATATGTTTCTTATTCTTAGATAGCAGTAAATTTCCTTTCTTAGGTGTGTTCTTTACTTCAACTTCTTTAATCTTGATGCAACTACTCTTAGACACAAAAGGGACCCTTTCTTATTTGTATTGCTCCTAGGGGCTGTGCCTTTCTGGTTTAGCAGTGTTGTCTAACTCTATAGAAGACAAACCATTTGAGTTAGAATTAATAACTTTCTTTGTGATGACATGAGGTTGTGAAACAGTGATCAGATTTGTCCTAACGCCTGCTCTAACTTTGTTAGGCACAAAATTTTCTTCCCTAGAAGGCTTAAAAGGATTAATCCCAAACTAATTACTGGTGGCAAATCAACATTATCATTTTTCACAACTTTTGATTTTGTGGTGTGGGTACCGAGTTTGAAGTGACTGGTTTTGAGAAAGCATGTGTCTCATCGATCCTGGGAAGACCCTTAGATTATGGGGAAAAGGAGTTACGACATAGAGTTTTTGGATCTGAATGAGGGAAGAAAAATGGTTTTCCCAAAATTGATTTCTTATAAAACTGAGTATTCACACTGTACCTTTGGTGGTGTCCTTTTGTTCAGAAACCTTATCAAAGATTCGTGCGATCTCTTAGCCTTAGCTTTTTCATTAGATCGTGTCGTTATTTGTTTTGTAAAGTGTCAATTAGTATTGTTTGGTCTTTATGAGCATTTTCGTGTGCATACATGAGATAGAGTCAATAACTGCACGGTCTTGTTTGATGGTCTTATAGGTGTTGCTTTGCATCTTTGATTATCGGCTATTTAACGTTTAATCGAGTATGAGCTGTCTCGTGCTCGTGGAGAACCCACAATAACGCCTACACCTTTTTTCCCATCTTACCAAATAATCATTTCTAAGGCAAGTGATCAAAGTATTTGATACTCATGGAGTATCTTTACTTTTACCCTTTTGATCTACGCAACTGGATGCTTACAACCGTTCGGTCTTTTGTTGCATGTCATTACTAATGCTTTTATCATACAAAATTTTGTCATATTCGCATTCTTCACATTTTTTTATACCAATTCATTACATAAGTTTAGCATTTCATTCTCTTTTTAATGATTACATTTTCAAAATTCATTCTTACATATGGTCAAGCTCTCGGCTTTAGAGATATTGCATGTATCACAACAGAATTATTTGCAAAATAGACTTACAATATCCTGATCGTTAACTGCTCAAGTCAAGGGTCGCTCTTTTTCCAATTCCAGATTTTTGTGCTTAGTAAGAGAGATTATTATTTTTCATCAGCGTCTTTTGCAAGATAGATTTGAAGCTCTCGAACAATTTGAGCGTGCTTCTTTCAAATCATTATATTTTATGATATATTTTGGTAACTCTAGCATCAACTTGGTTTATCGATAGGGAAAATTTCATCTTTTACAATTTTGTGAATCTCTTGATGATGCACTGATAACAGATTGTGTATATCCATAGAAGTCATTTTTTGTTTGACAATCATACGTTGAAGAGTCCACTAATGGTGCTTTTTACCATCATTTATAAATTTTTCGTAGTACACTGCTTTTGGTGATAGTTTCCATCTGAAAACTCTTCATTATGTGGTTATTAAAATCTGAATTTAGAAACAATTTGGCCGTTTTGGAATGTATTTGAAAATATACTCTTCACGTGACTTAGCCATTTAAGAAAGCAAAACCTCTGAAAGATGATTTATCTTTGTATAGATTTTCCGGTTTTATTTCTTTGTTAAATTGTTTCATTTTAAGAGGCTCTCTTGGAGGAAGTTGCTGTGTCTCCTTCTAAATTCTACACAACAGGAGGTATCATGCTTTATTTATGAACTTCTGTTTATACAAACTATTGTTGTTTTGCATGAGTTTGGCTTAGAGTTAAAAAGGATTTTCGATAACCCAAATCCATTTTCTCGTTCGGGGTCGGTAAGACGAGTATGCCTTAGGTGAAAGCTATGTGCATCGTTTGAAGCGATTAACCCATTTTAACCAATATATTTATTCTCAATGTTAAATTTGTTTGATCAGAAGCTCGTATTGTGTAATATTGCAAAATCAGACTTCATACATTTTCTTTTTCTTCTTGTTAAATGAGAAGAAACAGTTGATTTTCCGGTGTAAACCGGCTGTTATTTTAATGTGCATATATTCACTCAATTCTTAACGTGTTTTTTGTTTCCTGAACTAGTTGAAGTGCATTTTCTTGTTTGTTCGACTATTGACTCTTGTTAATCAGATTTTGATAACGCCTTTCAGTTTGTCTTCCATTTTTCATTGTCTATATTTTGCAAAACACTTTTCTTGAATTATGGTCGTGACGAGCAAGCGTCCTCAGTGGCAAATCACCATTAGTTTCTCTCTACTTGCGATCCGATTGGGTTGACTTACCAACTTCAATTTTCAAATTATTATATAATGATTCAAAATAAGCATGAGTTTCCTCAATAGTTACAGGATGTTAATCTACTGTTCCTCCCACTTTGTTCCACACTAGAAACCTCATAAATAAACTTTACTATTATTTTGTCTACTTTATCAATCGATAATCTGTGTAGACTTGTTGATGAAGATTCATTCTCATGTCAAGTAATGGGCTTGAGTATGTGTCCTTTTTGTTTGGGGTGTGGGTTGTTGTGTTGGTTGGTGTATTGTGGGGTGCTGTTCTTTTTTAGGGACCACTTAGGATCTACAATATTTGCCTGTGAGGTTATGACAATATACTTCATCATCATATCGTGCTTACTAAAGGAAGACCACTCACTTCAGATTCCCATCGAAAACTGAATCCCATATTAGAAGTAAAGGCCAAAAAGATTCTAATGGGCTTCATATTCTTAGCTGAACGGGAGCAAAAACTCATCATAGTTTATCCGCTCTCTTGCCTATGTCCCTAGGCAACCAACCTTGCTTATGTCTAAGCCTAACAACAACTCCTTTTACCTCATAGTCTATCCCTTCCTCTTGCCTATGTCCCTGGGCAACCAACCTTGCCTTATTTCTAACCACAACACCTCTTTCATCCGTCTTATTTCTGTAAACCTATTTTGTCCCGATTGCCTTCTTCTCATAAGGCAAATCTAAAAGAATCCAAACTTTTTGTATCTTGAATTGCAGCAGTTCTTCCTGCATAGCATCAACCCAACTTTTATCTTCAAGTGCTTCAGAGATCTTCTTGGGTTCATTTTGAGACAAGAAACAAGAAAATAAACAATGCTAGAAGTCATTATGATTATTTCTCCTTTGCTTTTGAATATAACTTATAAAAGCATGGGCTCCAGAACTTTTGGTCACTTTGCTCCTTGTTTGAACTACTGATTTTGGATCTCCAAGAATTTAAGTCGAAGGATGAATAGAGTTAATCCTTGATGTGGGAATAGGACTGACATTCATAATAGTTTCTAAATTTGTAAAGTCAACCACTGCACCCTCATCATCATAAGATGCATTGGTAAAAATACCATCAGTAGGATTATTATAAATTTCCTCAAGAGCATGTATTTCTGAATCATCTTGGTCAGTATTGGTTAGATCAGTGAAGGATAGTCCACCATAAGGACTGGCAGTACTAACTGGTGTGCTAGCAGTATTAACTATGTTAGTACTGCTAGCTTTAGCAGCTCCTGCTTGAAGAAGCAAATCCTCAGTATCTTGGGCAAACTCCTTCCTGAGAGCTTCAGCTGCATCATTAGCATCCTGTTCTTGTCTTTTAAGTCTTTCAAGCTCATCCAAAAAGACTTGATCCTCCTTATCTACTGGCTTCTCATCTGTCTTTAAATCAGGATGTTTGTTAGGTTCTTCACCTGCATTCTTTGCTTTTGAGCTTTTGACTGTTGAAGTATAAGAAGACCATATTGGCAGTACAAAGTAGTCCTGAGCAGATTCAGCTTCTATTTCAGAATCACCTGCATCAATATTATCTTTTGTACCTACATTATGATTAGCTTCTTTTGGACCTGCATGTTTGTTAGCTTGATTCTCTGATCTCACATGTTGATAATTTATTGAATCAGTTAAATAATCAAGATCAAACAGCCAAGTTGGTCCTTTCCCTGCAACATTTGGTTTATTTTCTAAAAAGGTTATGTGCAGGTTTTCTTCAACTCTCTTGGTTTCTAAATTGTATACCCTAAAAGCCTTGCTTTGTAAAGAATACCCTACTAAAAACCCTTCATCTGATTTCCCATCAAACTTGCCCAGGTGGTCAATGGTATTCAAGATGGTCACATGGCACCCAAAAGGTCTTATATAGCTTATGATTGGTATTTTACCAGTTATAAGTTCATAAGGTGTCTTATTTTGAGGCTTGGTCACTAATACCCTATTAAGGACATAACAAGCAGTACTAACTGCTTCAGCCCAAAAAGTGTTAGGTAAAAATGAATCTGCTAGCATAGTTCTAGCAGCCTCAATAAGGGTCCTGTTCTTTCTTTCAGCAACTCCATTTTGTTGTGGAGTTCTGGCATTACTGTATTCCCTCTTGATCCCTTTTGACCCACAGAATTCAATAAAATCCCTGTTCTTAAATTATGTACCATTATCACATCTAATAGATTTAACTTTTTGATTTAATTGGTTCTTAATTTGTCTTATAAAGTCCTTAAGGATTCCACTAGTTTCATCCTTAGTTCTTAAGAAGAACACCCAACTAAACCTGCTAAAATCATCAGTGATAACCAGGCAATAAGTCTTATGGTTTAAGCTCCTTACAGATGTAGGTCCAAACAAATCCATATGAAGAAGCTGTAAGGAGTGACTAATAGAGCTCACTGATTTGGCCTTACAGGAGGCCTTGTGTTGCTTTCCTTTCTGACAAGCAACACAAGTGTGGTCATTTTGAAAAATCTTTGAAGGTAAACCTCTTACAAGGTTTCCCTTCACAAGTTTGTTTAAGTTTTTAAAGTTAACATGACCCAACCTCCTATGCCATTTGTTAGATTCATCAATTGTGGCCTTTGCAATTAAACAAGCTAAACCTCCTGAAGGAACAATGTTCTCTAAATTGAAACTGTACATATTGTTTTGTCTAGGGATTCTAAGTAATACTTGATTTTCATCAGGTAACTTAAATTCAGGAGACAAAACAAGACATTCAGAGTCAGTGAAAAGAACTTTGTTCTTCTTGTCACATATCTGTGACACAGAAAAGAGATTGAAATGCTGAAGTTCTTTCACAAAGCACACATCCTCAAAATCTAACTTTCCTGTTTTTATTTTACCTTTACCAGTTATGTAACCTTTACTTCCTCCAAAAGCAACAGGGCCACCATTAAAGTCTTGATATTCAGCAAGGTAGGCCTTGTTTCCAGTCATGTGCCTGGAACATCCACTATCAACAATGTCTTAAAAGTTTTTGTGTTGATAATCCTGCACATCAAATAAAAGAGATAAATCTCTTAGGGACCAAGCCTGTTTAGGCTTGAGCTGCCATAGTGATCTTTATAAAGTGAAACATTTTCTAAGACTTGATCCACTATTTGTATTTGGAGATAATTTTAGCCCATGTAATGTCCTTTTTGTGTCTCTAATTACAACCTGCTAAGGCTTAACAGCATTTCCTTTTTTTCTCCCCAACAGCACTAACTCTGCATTTACCATCAATCAGTAATAACCTTTTTATATGAAAATTTTATGTTCTAAGTGCTGTATGTGTTAATAAAGACCTTAATAAAAGAAAAATGGTGAATGAATTTTTAAAAAAAACATTTGCTGGTCCTAACTTTATTCACAATATAGGCTATTAACATATTAACTTCATAGTAGCATTAGTTAGTACTCATTGGCCTGTTGTTTCAAATCAATGCCTAGCAGAACTGAACTTTGTTAGTACCGCTAGCTCTACAGTATAAACTAGAATTTTGCCAGTTAATTATTACTTGCTGTAGGACACAAATTGGTTTTTTACGATTCACTCTTCACATTGTTCTAAATTGGTCCTAATCTCCTGTGACTAGACTTCATACCTTATGCTATTTGTTTTAACTCAGCTTGTTTAGCCTCCTCTTACAGGAAATCACAATCTCTAATTTAGATGACTAAGACTACCACATACAAAACAAGCTCTAGCATAAACCATATCCCAACCCTTTCTTATCAAGTTGGGCTGTAGGAGTTTTAACTATGTGTGAATTGATATCTTAACAGTTTCCCTAGGAGTTTTTACTTGCATAATAGTACTAGCAAAACTAGTTGTTCCTAGTTCATTTGTAGGCTGAGACACATGTGCATCTTCATAGCTGATTCAACTCCTCAATTATAGAGCATCATACCTAACCTTCGTTATTTACTACTTGGGATCATTACAGTTGGTTTCAGGAAAAGATTTCAGAGTGTTTTCAACACTACAATCTGATTCACAAGTATCAAAGTCACTGGTTTGGGTTTCAGATTCACTTGGTTGAGACTGATTTGGACCATATGTAAATTGAGAGTAATCTATTTCTACATCAGGTCCATATGGCATGTAATTCCCTATCATGGGTGGGGGTACAACATGCATTCCTCCTACTGTAACAAACCTATCATACAAAGGTTGTTTTTCCAACTCACTTTCCTTATTCAAAAATACACTTTGCAAAACTTCATTTTCATAACTCAAAATGCCATCATATCTGTGATCCCCATACCCAAGCCCAAATTTATCATTAGCACTCATTTGGGTATTTAGCAGTTTACCAAGATTTTTAGAAGATTTTGGCCATTTTTCTACTTTAGCTTTAAATCTTCTTTCTTCTCCTTTTTTCTTTTTGAGCTTCCTGCCAATGTTTCTTATGTAGGTTTAGGACATCTGTTTTATCATCTAATTTATTTTTCATAAACCGTTAATCTTTTCTTCATACAAAGTTGACCTTGTTGATGGCAACTAATTGTGCTTCAACTTTCTTTAGACCTTGAGTATATGCCTTTATTTCTATGCTTGCATTACTAAGTTGTTCTCTCTAGCATCATATAGTTTTTTATGTTTAGCAAAAGTCTCTTACACTCATTTGAACAGAAGATTACCTTCTGTGTCTGAGCCTGAGCTGTTGCGAAGCCATTCAAGCATAAATCTTCTTCTTCACTAAATAAATAAGCTCAAATGTAACTATTAACAACTAAATATGCCAAAAATCATCCCAAGTGAATCATTTAGCCAAATTTGGTGTCAATACGAAACAATTAACACAAATTGTTGTACCCGGGTCCATCATAAAATATTAGAGGCCTCAATCCGTTAACCTGAGCCCAAATTAGATAAGCCATTCATAGTGTCGGGTCCATTAGATCATAACTCGGCCCAACTATCACAATCTAGCCCAACAAATCTTGCACCCGGTAGCCTATAATTAATCTCTAGATAAGTACATTCGGCCCAATTTTTTCAAATCATATGGCATACACCTCTAATCATGTTCACGGCCCAAGCATTATACCATTTGTCCACGAGGCCCAAAATTAAATAATCATGCCCGGTCTAAGAAATCAGATATATATAATACCCATTCCTTTTAATTAGGGTATAAGTTAACCCTAATCATTTATACACCGCCTCCATCATTCTTATCTCTCCATCTACTTCACTTGAAACTTCCAGATATACATAATCAACCACACTTAACATCATGATCTGCCATATAATATCACTCGATATATCAAGTCAATCAACTCTCCTAGCACCATCGACAGCGAGAACCCACACAACGAACAATCTTGTACATGTTCAGCATATAAATCGTGATCAATCAAGCATCGTACAACCTGTTTGTGATTCAGTTTTGGCTTCAAGATCCTTTGAAGGGTCTCAGGTAGGGTCGATGACTTCATGAGTTTTTCTTATATCGAAACAAAGATTGAGTCTAACAAAGTTGTTAAGACTTTTTCTTTAACTTCGGATAATAAAGAAAAGGCTTTGCCTTAAAGATCAGTGATGAAATGGTGTTTAAACTGAAAAGATTTTCGGTTATGTAACATACACACCAATCTGAGATCATTATCGTTATTTATTTTTGATTGTTTATGTGTGGTTTGGAGATTGTGATTAGATTATTTGATGTGACGATGGGTTTATATTGAGGCTGTGTTGGTTGATGAATGTTGTTGATGGTTGTAATTGATGTGTGGATCAGTCGAGTCAGTCTCTTCATTCTTCATTTTTGTTGCGTTAGACCTTAACTCGGACTCATTGAGTTACCAGGGTCAACTCGGTAAATACCGAGTTGACTCGGTTGGGTTTAGATCGGGTCACATGAATGTTGAACTCGTTCGGCTCTTGAGAGTTTTGACTAGTTCGGTTCTTATTGAATCAAATAGTTCGGCTCACAAAGGTTTGTAACTCGTTCGGTTCTTTGCTACTTGCTAGTTCGGTTGCCTATGAAAAAGCTAGATCGGCTCATATAGCTTTTGACTAGTTCGGTTCGAGTTGCTTAGTACGGCTCGTTATCGATTCACAAAGTAGAACACTCGTTCGATTCTCAATGATTCTGCACGTTCGGGTCCTCTGGTTTAGGCTGGTTTGGTTTTTCTTCTCAACTGACTCGTACGTTCCTTCTAAAAATTAATTCGATCGGTTGAACTAGTTCGGTTCGTGAAGAAGATTGACTGGTTCGGTTCCGTCTAGGTTTGAACTCGTTTGGTTGAACTATACCCAAAAACATGGATCTAAGTTGTTGCTTTTTTTTTAACTTTGTAAAAGAAAATTAAGATACAAAAAAGGCTTAAAATAAGCTGTTTATAAGCTGTTAAGATTAAAACAAGACAATGACAGATTTGACAAAGTGACAAGACCAAACGAACCATAAAGATAAATCTGACCCAAGAGTATGTTGCCATGGCTCTTGATACCAATTGAAAGATTCACGAAAACTATAATCCGGTGGTCTTGGTGAGTCAACCACATGAAGCCATTTAATGAGAGAAAGAGATGAGATGGAAGATGGACTTGTGATATTAGATGGAAAATGGATGAAGAATACAAATGACTAAACAATGCCAAATGACTCAACCCCTCTATGGAAGCCATAGAGGGGTATATAGGCCGCCATAAGTACTCCTCTAAACTATAACATATTTTTTCCTATTCTATCCTACGCTATGTGACTAATGATAAACTATGTAATTCTGTAATGACGTCACGTAAAACAGAATTCCTACAATTTAGAGATTAAGGTTTAGTGTTTAGTTTTAAGGTTTAGGTTTTATTTAAGGTTTAAAATAAATAGGGTTTTAGGTTTTTAGATTGAGGATTTTTAGGATGAATTAGGGTTTAGTATTAGGGTTTAGGAGTCATGCATTAAGTGTTTGTACCATTGGTGCTAAATGGTCGTACAAAAAATAAAGTATTTAGGAGGTAAAATGACCTAGTTTGGTTTTCTTGCATTATTGACTTGTACATTGGGCTTTAGGAAGTTGTAACTTGATTTATGAGGCAAAATATATTCAAATGTTGTGTATTGTACACTTATACACATGCTTAAAGGATTGCACATTTCTTTTATATGTATACATTACATATAATTAGGGTTTTGATATAAACGTTAATGAATAAAGTTTGTTTTGATATAATGTCATAAATGGTACGTTAAATGGGTAATGTACTTAGTAAAAATGATATTAAGATATAGACTTGACATATTAGGATGTTTACATGATATAAACATAGATAGAATTGGCATAGGTAGAGGTTGTGTGAGCTCGATTACTTTAGAGATGCAAATTGTGTCGTGTCCGTTTGATGTTTTGGGAAGTTTTGTGACGAAATCCATTGTTATTCTCTCCCACTTCCACATAGGAATCTCTGGTTGTACCAGTAAGCCGGATGGCTTCTGACATTCTGCCTTAACTCTAGAACATGTCAAACATTTGCCAACATATTCAGTGATGATTGCCTTCATGTTAGGCCACCAATTTAGTTTCTTTAGATCCTGATACATTTTGTCAGAACCTGGGTGAATGGAATACTCTGATTTATAGGACTCATGCATGATCAAGTCCCTCAGATTACCAAAAAGTGGTAACCAGCTTTGGTTTTTAATACAACGAGTTCCATCTGGATGTATTTTAAATGCTTTGTCTATTCCTTGTAAGTTTTCAGCCTTAATGTTTTCTTCCTTGAGTGCTTCAGTTTGAACTTTGAGAACTTATGATGGTAATTTTTGATGAATGGTCATAACTAATGATCTAACTCGGAGTGGTTTGATTCGTTCCTTCCGGTTTAAGGCATCTACTACGACATTTTCCTTTCCAGGGTGGTAGTGAATTTCACAATCATAATCTGCAAGCAATTCTAGCCAACGGCGTTGTCTCGTGTTTAACTCTTTCTGATCAAGGATATGCTGAAGACTTTTATGATCAGTGAACACAGTACATTTGGTGCCATACAGATAGTGTCTCCAAATTTTAAGAGCGAACACTACTGCTCCTAATTCGAGATCATGAGTGTTGGAAACACAAAAAGTGTCGGTCACTTCCAAGTTGTAACAGTCTTAGCTCGTAGTTAGTGTAATGAAATAATTAGTAATCTAGTCCGGCCCAAGACCTATGGGATGCCCATCATAGCCCATGGGCCGGCCATCCATGTACTATATAAACCTTCTCCTAGCCTTGGAGAGAGGTTGGTTGTTGGTTGTTCCATTTTTCCATATTCCATCTTTATACAATTCATCCATTTTTCCATCCAATCTCTCTCTAACATCACAACCCATATCTCACTCTTGTTCTTGGTTTGATCATAAGATTACTAGAATTCCTAACACTTGGTATCAATAGCCACGGAGTGGTGTGTTTAGTTTTGTTTTTGATTAGTGTTTCAAAAACTTTACAAAGAGCAAAATAGTGATTCAAATTTTTTGGCTTAAAAACCTTAAAGTCTTCATTTTTATTGTTCCTATAGGGTTAGTAACACTAGTTGTATAATAATTTTTTACTAAAAACCATTAAAAATCGTGTCTTTTTTAGTTTTGAAAATTTGAGTTTCGTAGTAGTTGGAACCGAACAAGATACTTTGTGTTGGAACCGAACGAGGAGAACCGAACTAGATTACTATAGTTGGAACCGAACGAGCTGTTTACTTTGGGAACCGAACTAGCTATTCTTATTTGGGAACCGAACGAGCTAATTACTTTGGGAACCGAACTAGCTACTCTTATTTGGGAACCGAACGAGCTAATTCTGTTGGTACCAGAATGAACTAGCTAGGACCGAACCAGTGACAACCGAACTAGCTAGGACCGAACTAGTGACAATCGAACTAGACAGGACCGAACCAGTTAATTTTTGTCAACCGAACTAGTGAAACCAAATTAAATTTAAACTTAACAAACTCATTTCTAAATTATACGGTTCTTTCTTTGACTTGTAAAATCCCGTGAAACAAACACTTGTTTTCCCGGTTTTGTCTAGAATTGTAAAATCCCGTGTAGTTTCATTTCAAGACTCAACAATCACGTAACCAAACACAATTTCTTTCTACCACCGATCGATCAATTTGTAATCTTTTTGATACCACAATGACGACTCTTGCGGATAAGTCACTTCTTTCTGGAGGAGACAACAAACCACCGATGCTTGAAAAACACTTGTATGATTCATGGAAAAGCAGAATGGAACTGTATATGATGAATAGACCACATGGAAGAATGATTCTTGCTTCTGTTGAAAAAGGACCACTTGTTTGGCCTTCAATCACTGAGGATGGAGTAACAAGGCTTAAGGAATATGTTGAACTGACTCCAGCTGAAGCCATTCAAGCAGATTGTGACATCAAAGCAATAAACATCATTCTCCAAGGCCTACCAACTGAAATCTATGCTCTTGTGAGTCAACATCGTGTGGCAAAAGATCTTTGGGAGAAGATTAAACTGCTAATGCAAGGAACGTCATTAAACAAAAATAAAGAAAGAGTGCAAGCTGTATGATGAATTCGATAAGTTCACTTACAAGAAAGGAGAGACGCTACATGAGTACTACTTGAGGTTCACTCTGTTACTCAATGATATGAACATCTACAAGATGCCATTGGAGCAGTTTTAAGTTAACACTAAGTTCTTAAAAGCACTCTCCCGATGATGAGCAATTGTGTTACTAATGTTAAATTGGCCAAAAAGACATTGCAACACTAACCAATGTTTAATCAGCTTCATGCTTACCTGCAACAACATGAAAGACATGCAAATGAAAGTCGTGATGCATGCAACGCAAAGCGCCGATCCACTGCATTATTTGCATCTCCCCAATTAACTCAGCCAGCTTATCAATCTCATCTACACTCTCACACCAAACTCTATCTCAACTTCACGTTTCACCATATCAGTCTTCACAGTTTGTTACACCTTATCAAACTCAACAATTCACAACCAATCAATCAACACCTCTTTCAATTACTTATCCATCAAATGAGTACCATCCCATCCGGTCACCAGAACATTTATTCAACCCAACCATCAAATCCCACAATTTGGAATATGCTCCCACAGCCTATCAACAGCAACAACCTAAATTTTCCCAACCAGACTCCAGTCTAGTTGTTCATGTTCCAGAAAGGGATGATCCAATTGATGCAATTAATCATATGATGTCATTCTTAACTGCTGTTGTCACAAACCCAGTATCCATACTCCAACAATCAGCAAAGACTTCAATCAAACCCTGCGTCAACAAGCTACCATCTAAGATGGAAATAACTGTGCAACCTGTTTCAGGGTACAAATCTACAATATGCAGCTGGAACAACAAGAAAATACACACCTGGTGCAAGTGAAAGCAAAACACGGGAAACACGGATCTGTTATTTTGTTTACAATGGCAAAGTGGAGGTCATAATGCCAAGCAGTTACTAAGCCCAAGAAGAAAGGACTGAAAAATGGTTCAACGATAAAGTGTTGCGGTTCAAGCTCAGCAAGGTGGTCAAGCTTTAACAGAGGAAGAAATGCATTTTTGGCAGATCCAAGACTCCAGACATGCAACCTCTCAACAGTCATCACCCACAACGCTGCTTATCAAGCCGATGAACCTGACCTTATACTCTAATTGTTATGAACTCACCTCAGGCCAAGATTTCTCTTATGGTCGAATAGTCCAGCGAATGGCTCAGATGCACTCACTGAGTGTACTCAATCCAGATAATCTGCCTATGATTAAATTAATCAAATTGGAGCAGAAATAATTGAACGTCTTCTGAACAGTCTAATGATGTGAGTCAGTCAGAAACTAAAATAACTAGTGATAGCAATATCATTTCTTATTCTCAGTATCTGAGTGAAACACAACAGGAAACTGTCCAGAATTCTAACTCTTCTGCTCAACAAGATTGACATTGATATTAATCTATGTTTGAACATTAACTACCCGAAGTGACGCACATGCCCCAATTTTAACTAGAATATAAAATTGCCAATTCAAGACTTTGGACTACCGAGCTTGACAGATATAAAGAAGAGTTAAATATTTGAGAATGATGTATAAATGCAAAATGTTGAAAACATTTTTCATGATAAAATAACAGTATGCCGAGATTGTACGTCTTAAGCAAAATCTTTTCGAACAAGTGCAAGAAAAGGATTCTTTAATGAAAACAGTTTCTGATCTCAAAAATGATTTAAAAATGGAAGAAAACAGAAATATTGATAGAGAAATTGCTTTAGAAAAGAAAATTAAGCAACTTGATAACATCATTTTCAAAAGAGGTCAATCTGCGCAATGTACATTAATGACAGAAATCAAAAATTTGTTAATAATCATTCCAACGAAACAAGCCTATCCGGTTTTGAAAAACCTTTCTATCTGAAGAAAGCTCGGGAGTCAAAGCCAAAGCTGTATGACGGAATACCATTCTTAAAAGGATTACTATTGTGATTCCTGATTCTGATGAGACATTAATCGTGTGAAGACGGTGTTTTCAAAATTGCTTTTGAAAGAACAAGATCCAATGGTTGTAAAACATAGAGTGAACACTAAACCCATTAATTATGCTGTTCTTAATAACGATTACTACAAACGATTTGTTCGACAATCTGATTTATATAGTGAACATGCCTATTGGAAAAAGCCGACCTGTCGGTCCCAGCTTAGACCCATCTCATTACTGTCCACAACGTCATAGTTGAGGTTCCAAAAGAACTTCCTAAAGTGAGTATGGTGAATACTAGCTTGAAAGAGCTTAAACGCTATCTTGCTGGCTTTGATCAGGTTGTCAAAGAAAGAACCACTGCCATCACAAGCTTATCACTAAGGGCAACGTGGGGGTTTTGTACGAAAACAAAGGCTTGTTTTCTAGATGAAATCATTTCCGTTTATTAAAAGTATAAAAGATATCTTCAATAACTTCAACCAATACTTGGTTGAAGAACTTGCCGATGTCCAAAAAGTCTTTTATCAAATGGAACAGGCTGTCGAACAACATCGCTTGGAGTCCAAAACTTTCGAAGTTAAAATGAATCAAGTTTTGAGTGAAAATGAACGACTCTTGGCACAAGCCATTGATAATGATATTGTAAAAACTGTTGTGAATTTGTCTCTGAATGAAGGTTGTGAAACTGTGAATGAATGTCAAAGGTGTCTCGAACTCAAGACTGAGCTTCTCAATAAAAAGGATTTTGTTGATAAAGAAACTTACGATAAACTTTGTAAGAGTTTTACGACTCTTGAAAAACATTGCATCACTTTGGAAGCTGATTCTCAACTTATCAGGAAAATTTTTCAACTAGAAAACAGTGGTTTTAAATCAAATGCTCCAAAGTTTTACTCAGTTGTTTATTTTTTTTTGAATAAGTGAATTGAGAGCTCAGTCCTCAAGCAAAAGACACAGTCATAGTCAAGTTGAAAGAGAAAATTAAGTCCTTACATTGAAATGTTATGATAGGAACTGTCAAAATGGACATGATGAAATGAGACTCTAACATTGAATTGGAACATAGAGTGACAAAACTTGTTACTGAGAAGGACATTTGAAACAGACTAAAAACAACTTTATGACTCGATAAAACGAAACTGTTCAATCACAAATAACAATGTGAAAACGTATTATACAAGTCAATATAAAGTTTGGGGAAATTTCTGATTTAAATGCAAAACTCCGGAATAAGGTTTGGTCATAGAGCAACCCTAAAAAATTGAGTTAAGGAAACTTAAAGGAATAGCCTTAGATAAGGAGGCTACAGAAACCCACTTCTGTTGATCACCAAAAGTGTGCTAAGGATAATATGAAACCAATCACCGCCCAAATTGTTTTGAATAAAAGGGCTGCTCACAAATGAGTTCCTCGTATATTAAGCATGCCAGGAAGAATTTTGGTCCCTTAGGGATATAGTCGAACATGTAAAAGCGAATTATCCCTCAAGAATTCACTTTTAAGATCTGCCTTTAGGTAAACCAAAGTCATTCAGGATTTGCTTTCACACATAAGTAGATTCCTTGCCTAGCATCAACAATTTTGGTCCTCAATTAGTTGAGGTCACACCGAGGAAAAAGGACAAGGAAGTTAGGTTTACCGAATCACTCACATCCTCAGAAAACACAAAAACAGACCGACTTCAAACATAGTTTCTAACAAACGTGTGTTGCATTCTACAGGAGTTAAGACTTTCTACTAGTGCTAGCGGGATCACAGCCCTTCCAGGCAATTACCAAGAATGATAGGATTCGGCAAACACCAAGTAGTATTTCGAAGAATAAAGTAGAAGCTCACCCTAGGAACGTTAAATCTAGTTTGAATAAAAGGAATGGTACTGTGAAAATTAATGGATCTGCATCTGTGCAGAATTCCAAGAAACAAGATAATTCTGATTATGTCTGTATTAACAGTGATGATTGCATATCTTCTGATAATGTGATGTGTTTCTAAATTCTAATGAATGATGTTAAATTTTCGTCTATACCTCCAGAATAGTAAATCTAAAAACGAGTAAAATCTAAGAAAGATATGGAAACAACAGGAAAAGTGTTCACTCAGATAGTACAATATTTGAAGACCTACGTCGGACCTTCACTATTGTAGTGAAATGCGTGCCTTTAACTAGGATTACCACTACTAATGAAGTGCCTTCTATGAAACCATTATTCTAGAATTTGAATCGCCCAAACCTGTGTTAAATTGGTATACCAAGGAAACCTAGAAAGATTAAGCATACTGAGTCTCCGTTAGCAAAACGAAGGTTTTTTAAAACAAAATGCTGCTACAAAAAGGAACCCAGTAAATCCTGGGGATCCACAAAAACCAATATTCCATCTACTTCTCTTAATGTATGCAGGTTGTCCAAATCGTCCTCTGGTATTTGGACTCCGGTTGCTCGAAGCACATGACCGGAGATCGCTCTTAGCTCACCAATTTCATCAGTAAATTCTTGGGTACATTCAAATACGGAGATAACAAGTTGCAAAGATAATGGTTTTGGAGACAAATCAGATTGGCATGTTACTATTTCATTCAATGGTAGGGTTTAATAACGTGAAGGACTTGCATAATCTATTTTCTGTGGGACAATACTGTGATTCCAATCTTAAAGTGCTTTTCGGTCAACACACATGCTTAATTTCGCATCTAAGAGGTGTGAATTATTGACGAGATCTCGAGGGGATAATCTTTAACACTCTCATAGGGAATATGATAGCATCCTAATCCCTCCAGTCCCCCATTGTCTATGTCAAGGCGTCTAAAACCATCTTGTTATGGCATCGTCGTCTATCTCACTTGAAGCTTGGTGCTATCATCATCTAGCAAGACATGGACTTTGTATGGAGGTCTCCCTAATCCTAAATTTTGAAAAAGGATCACTTATGTTCGCAATGTGCATTATAGGGAAAAGTTCAAAGAAACCCCAACACACCAAATCTGAAGATACCAATCAAGAAAAACTCTATCTGTTGCAATATGGATCTGAGTGGGCCAATGCGTGTTCCGCGAGTGTACCAAAGGAAAGAAGTACATCCCGTTATTGTCGACGACTACTCCGAAATAACATGTGTAAAATGTTTGCGATCGAAAGATGAGGCTCCAGCTTTTTATTATCAACTTTTTGAAAGATGATCCAAGTACGGCTTAATGAAACCATTCGTACGCATCAGAACAATCATGAACTGGAGTTTGTTAATCAACATGGCGAGAATATTATGATAAAGGTTGGCATCTCTCAATGAAACATCCGTTCATCAGCCTCTCCACACAAAATCGGTGTTGTTGAAAAACGAAATCCGTACCGCTAATTGGAAGCAGGCCCGCTACTATGTTAATTTATGCAAAAGCTCCTTTATTTCTATGGACGAGCGGTTTGCCAAAAAGCCCTGTTATAACCAAAATCCGTTCCATGATAACGTCATCGTCACGGTAAAACACCATATGAAGATTTTACACAACAAACCTCTGCCGAGCTATCGTTATCGTCATGGTTTGGTGCACTCTGCTACCCTAAACAAAATGATAGCAAAAATTGGGCAAGTTACAACCGAAGGCTGACATTTGTATTTTCATTGATATTTACCCCCTTAAAGAAAGCATTCACGGATTTAAAACAGAACGAACCAGACGAAGTAATTGAGACCATTCAATGTTTGACTTTGATGAGCTTACCAGCAATGGCTTCTGAACACCAGCAGTTCAGGACACCGCACTTCATGAAATTACTCTGTAACAATCAGTTCAAGGACTCGAGCCAAACCCTCCTTCTTCAACACCATTTGTTCCACCTTCGTGATCTTACTGGGATTGTTGTTTTCAACCAATGTTTGGATGAATCACTTAATCCCCCACCTATGTTGATTTTACAAGCTCCAGAAGTCATCTGAGCTCCTATTCAAAAGTTAGTTGCCCTGAACATGCTGTTATTAACCAACCGTTCACCTTGGCCACAACGACAGTTGATTAAGATGCACCACATCAAGTAACTCCTCATACATACACAAGAAACTCAAACTTAACTAACGTGAAGAATAGTACTTTGATTTCTATGACAGAAACAAACATACCAAACTTGTTGCATCGAAAAAATAAGTACTAGGATAGGCGCTTTACTTAATGAACTACAGAACCGAAAAATCAGATAACGCGAAAAGAAATAAGATACTAACAACGATTTAAAACTTGTAGCTATATGCTTAACCAATCCAACGTTCCACCGATTACAATTAATACTACTACATTAAAACATATGAAAAAAACTAAACAATAACATAATCCAGAAAACGTGATCGATCTAAAAGCAAAAAATAAAGAGACATAAAAACTACAGCTCTAACAAAACAAACAAACTATTAAGACGTGATAACAGACTACACTTATTACTTGGCAAACATAAAATTAGCGATAACATTCACAGAGAAAACTACACAGCATAAGTAATCCAGAAAAAACAGGGACTATATGCATAGGTTATTTATATATCTATATTTAAATCTAAAAGGAGAAAATACAAACAACCATTGTAAACTCAAAAGATCGCACGAAGGTCATAAACTTCAATCATATGAACTACGTAAAACTCAAAAATACGTGTAAATCATATTTAATAGATTCCTAAACTTATGTAGATGACTTTCACTCCAAACAAGTGTAAATTGCGATAAAAAAACAAAAACAAAAAAAATAAAAGAAACTAACTGGCCTCGAAAACCCAGTATTAGCTTAATGACATAAAAAATGAACTAAGTACGAAAACAATAACAGTTCATTACTAACAACTATAATGAAATTACCTAGAACTAAAACTCAAACGCGTAACCAATTTACAGAGTCCTCAAACGCTAATAAGTTACCGCGTACGTCTAATTACTAACATACATGGCTAACGAATTCATAGCTGAAACCCGCATAATGAGAATAGATATAGAAAACCAAAAGGAGGGTTTAAACTCATGTGAAACTCTCATACTCACTCGTCCACTACCGTCAAATGACTGTAAGCCACATAAGTTACCTCAAATATAAACACTCCAAACCTTAAATGTTTACAGCCACTTGAAAACCTTAAAAATAAATCTAACCGTTTAAAACTGATAGACACCTAACAAAGAAAAAATAATATGCGTGAACGAAACTATCTATTCTAACAACCTTGACCGTCTAAAACATGAAGAATAAAACAAAAAATTCTAGAACTACTAACAAACTAAACAAACACATACTGTAACTAAAAAAAACGCATAAGCTTGTTAAAAGTATAAAATCATTTAATACTGACAAAACCGTAACCTTCATCACCAACCATCGAATTCAGGCACAGAAGACTTTCTAAGTAAAATGTCAGTAACACATTTATCCACCTTATAAGCAAAATAATAACTAAAACACCCCGAACCCAAATGCTTCCTCATACCCCTAACCATCGCCACCCCACTCAATCTAAACCTCTTCCACCTCCCGCAACACCCTAACACTTCTGGGTGTTAGGGTTGGTTGGTTGTTTACCGCCCCACCCCCAAGCATACACACTTAAAACGGTCACCCTCAATTACTGATACGCCATTACACACACCCACTAACCGTACACAAGCCCCGTCAAAATAAGCACCACAACCCTAGTCAGAACTAAGTACACTCCCCGACTCGAAAACCAAACCTACACTCGGTAACGTAACAGCAACTAAAAACTAATTAAGCAAACTGGTCACCCAACGGAATACGACAACGAGATGACACCACCCAAGCCTCTATAACAGACGTGCCAACGTAGACGCGCAGAAATAAAATTAAACCACAAAACAAATCACCTAATAAGAGCAACCCAATCCAATCGCTCAGTAACAAAAACAACGTACAACTTATATCCTTGATCAACACACCTCACAAATATACCACTTAAGTGGAAAAAAACAGCGAAACAAACGTAACCATACAAACCTTTAACTGACGGTCGTGGACTTTGTATAAAAACTAATAGCGCATTACTATCCGACATCTTAGTAGCAAATTTAAACTACAAAACTCCCTTATTCTGACCTTACAGTAGCTAAAAAGAACCTCAATCCAACAACTAACTCACTACCACTGCAGTTAACAAATAAATCCAGAGAAACACTGAAATTCAAACTAAATACAAACAATTCAGATTAAACCTGCTCCCCCAAACGCTACCTCAACCTAAGACAGCGACAGCAATACCTTAAACAATTGTAACACCAAACTAGAAATATTCCTGAACCTCCCAGTCCAAAACTCTGAAACTAACAAACGCTACTGTCAAAAAAAACACTTCCCACACAACAAACCCCCAAGAAATGTCTTAAAAAACTCCTCTTCTGGAGACGAAAAACAACCTACAATTTTGCGTACAAACTTAGCGTTAGTTGCGTCAATCAAAATAAACACATTTCAAACTACAAACGTATGTCGTTCATGCGTGAACTTGCTCCACACTGAAAGTAAAAAAAAAAAAACTCTTACCCATATGGAGTACACCAAACACTCCCAACATGCGACTTGCATGCCACGAAGGTAACGCCGACAGCAATAACTACCCACTCTGCACATTAAATCACAACTTATCTATAAAACACACTCACTATTACAAAACCCATTAATCACACAAAAAAACAACAACAGGCACCAGGAAGCAACTCCAAACTGACCTGCACTAACTTAAAACAAAAAACATCATCAACTCAAACTGTCGGTAGGGACAACCATAAATGTAAACAACACTAATCAATGAAACAAACAACATACTCTTTCATAAACTAATCATAAAAATACTGTACAAGAAACCTCAAAAACTCATAAACACAGGCAAAACCAAAAATACACCATTCTAACATATCATGAAAAAACTTGGAGAGAACAACAAAACAAAAAACAACATAAGACAACAAATGTAAACCCATACACAGCATACTACCCAAGTCAAAAAGCGAACTGGCAACTACAATCAAATACAAACATCAAACTAACCACAAACCGGCAGAAGAGCACTAGAACATGCTCCCAACGAACGAAGAACTAATGTTTAATAGCACGTAACTTAGACGACCACACCCACCCACATGCCCGACAGCACCCAGTATTACATGATTCCCCCCACCACCTGCAATAAGGCCACAACGGCAAACACACACGACTCGAAATGGCTCATCTAGAACATATATCAACCATCAATAAATGTAAAGAGTTCATTAAAGTTGCGAAACTCAATTATTATTCTCATGATGTTTAAGAAGACAAACATAAATTGAAGTCGCACATAAGGTAAATATCCCATACTTTGGTATTCAATTCCAGAAGTTTTCTTCTGATCCATCCTCATCATCGGATGTTAGTCAGAGTCAATTTGTGCCTCCCGATCACAAGTTTCTGAACCACACTAGCAATGGACTAAGGATCACCCATTGAGAATAAAATCGGTGCTCTCCGACAGACCAGTTCTCCATACTACTACAACTCTATGAACAAGCCTTAATCGTGGCTACTATGATGCCTTTCTCACATCAAGACAACCTAAAGAACTACAAAACGCTTAACTCAAGCAAGTTAGATAGAATGCTTAAGCAAGAGGAACTTCATGAATTTAACGTCTTAGAAGTTTGGGAACATGTTCCCCCCCCTCCTGATTAAACTTGACACTCACTCATAAGTGGATCTATAAGGTTAAACTTGATGAGTTAGGAGGTATTCTGAAAAATAATACTCGGTTGGTCACTCGTGGTTATCGTCAAAAAGAAGGAATCGATTTTGAAGAATGAGCATGGAAGCTTTGCAAGCCCAAGAGGACCTAATGAAATCGATTGAAAGCTTATCTCCAAAAAGTTTAATCGTATCTTCTTTTTGGGAAAACGCCTAAGGTTTCTATTGCAAGCTGGGAAACTTTTTTGAGTAAGCACAGCTCCAATCCGTGGAAGTGCAAGAATTGCTTATGGCAAACTTGTCAAAGAAGTGAAAATCATAATGAACCGACTAACTGAGTACTCAATACACCTGCTTGGAATCGCCCTCTCGTCTACTGTGATAATGATGAGACAGGACTATACCATGGTTGCAATCACAACCCGAAGTCACCAACCAAAGAGCCCGTTACTCTCTAAGTTTGGGGGACGAGATCTTGGACACCATTCCGGCAACGGAATCGACGAATTCATAAGTCTATTGTCGAGAACCTTGTCCAACCCTAATTGAGTTCGAGATTTTTCCGACGATGATTGTGATTTGCCTCCATATGATGAATCTTTCAATAGAATCATGATTTTACTTTCTCCACCAACCCTCGTCTTCGATATCGTGAAGATTTTACCTTAAAGTGACGAGTCATTTTCCGAGGAGACATTCCCCAAAAAAGAGAATTTTATCAAATTCTCTAATCCTCTTTTTATCTTGATGAAGAAATTGCTCGACTAAGTAGATCGAATTAATGATGAGTGTGCTGGAAAGGCATCCATTCAATTCCGAACCGGGAATTGATTCTTTTGATGCTGAATCTGATCTTGTATAATCCGTTCTAAATCGAGACATTTCGATGATTCTTCTCCTAAGATCGATTCTCTTTCAATGAGTTACGCCGTGAACTCATCCCTTCAAAATAATCCACCAGAAATTAGAGAAGATTGAATTTGACCCGGAAGGTGATATTCTGTTTTTGAAAGTTTGCTCTACGATAACTCTTCCCTCGACCTCCCCCGTAAGCTCTTCAAGCCCAATTCTATATGCTTAATCGAATCTCTCCCTCACATGCAGTTCATATCCCCCGATGCGGATAAATGATTCTCTATTGGAGGAATTGACTGTTTCATGCTGAAGACATCAATACCACCAGGTATTGAGATTGATGATGGTCCGACTGCCGTAGATGACGATACTTCTATTTCCCTTTCCCGAGTTCGAACATCGTTTATGTTGATTATCCCAATTCGGGAAATTCAAACCATTGAAGTGGTGGAAGTACATCCCCGTAGATGTGCCTAAGATTTACCCACCCATCCCATCCTGGAGCAAGATCTCATGCCCACATAGTGAATTTTTTCGCTAATTCAAAGCTTATGGTTCTGAGGATAGTAATCAAAAGTCTAATGTTGTTTGTGATAAAAAAATCAGATGATTCTAAGGAAAATTTTGATGACTCTTTGGTAAAAGAACAAGTATCAAAAGACTCAAGTAGTTTTGTTGAGTCTTCACTTAATGTTGATAAAGAAAGTTTTTTTTCTGTTGATAAAAAGGTAGAGTTTGTCAAACCTAAAAATAAGTCTTCACTTGTTTCCTCAAGGATCCATAAATCCTTGTGATGGGTCAAGCATCGCGACCCTAAACAAGCGCTTCGTGGGAGGCACCCCATGCTTATCATAGCTTATCGTAGTAGTAGTAGTATGTAGTGTTAGATAAGTGTTTTGTGTTGTTGTGTAAAATAGCTTGTCTTTTCCATTACCCGTGTTTCCATGTTGTTGTTATTGTCCAGGATTGCCCGGATTGTGAAGACTCTCAGTTTTGTCATTCATCAAGAGTTTCACATCCTCAGCTTCAATTGGGAATCCGATATCCTAATCTTATCGACTAACGTTTTATCTTTTGGCATACCTCATAAATGGCCTTAGGATTAATGTAGTACCCTTCAAAACATCGAGGACGATGTTTAGTTCTAGTTTGGGGGGGTATCTTCGATTTGATTGTTGCCTGCAGCATTGTTACCACGTAAACCCGTTTTTACCACCAAAATACCAAAAAAATGAAAAAATTGAAAAATTTTCAAAAATATAATAAGTGTTTTGTCGCAGTTTTGCTTTTCTTTTGGGTAGAATAAGAATAATTTTTGACTTGATCGGGCGTGTTGAGCCCTAGCTAGTTCCTTTAGGCCAAGCTTTCACGAATTCTATTGCTTTGAATTTTAAAAATGTGAAGAACGAGAAATGATAAGTTTATGTGCTAAGCAAGATTCTTCTAAAAACTTATACAAGTAACTTGTGGTTTTCTCTCCCGTGAATTTCTAATCCACCTAATCATACGTACTCAATTTAATTCAACTAAGTTAATCGATGTTGATAGTTGTTAAACTATACATATCAATTTATGCTTAAAAAAGCCCAATTCAACCCAAAACGGATCAAAAATGGCAAAAATGTGAGTATTATGTGTGCAGGTATGGATATGTCAAATATCGCAAGAAATCAGTCAAAAACGAGTGATATTATGGAGCAGTAAAAAGTTGTGCTCGTGATATCCCACTCCGCACCAACGAGGGGGGGGTTCTATAACTAAGACGTCTTTACTTATAGGGACTTTGTTGTGTCTGTGATATCTTACTTAGAAGAAAGGTCTAGGGTGAGGGTTCACTAGACACCAATCCTTAGCCATATTTTTTAGGAAGAAGGTGTTGTCGTGATATCCATACGCTAGCAACGGGGTGGGTTTCAAACTAAGAACATCGGCGTTGGTCATGATATACTACTCAGTTAGCAACGAGGTTAGGTTCAAACTAAGCACGCATTTCCTAGCTTTAAGAACTTATGATTATGATGTTGAAAATGTTGCAAAAAGTTCTAAAGTTTAAAATCTCGAAATCAAGTTACGAAGTCTTAATAAGTTGTTGCTTTGAGTCATGATTCATTTTGAATTATGACTATGAAAATAAGTTGGTCTATGGTTACAATTTAAATTGAGTACAAACATTTCCAATCGATATATCCATGTTGGGAGTTGAAAGTTCACAAGTTCATAATATGAGGGCTACATCTAAACTTATATCGACAATGATTTTTATTTAATGCTTAGCTTGGAACTTGTGAAAATCTGAGGACGATCGAATTTAATCCGTCAGGGACATCCGTAGATACTCTCGGACGCTTCTCATTCTTGATCCCAGTATTTATAAATAAAGGAGTCTAACTTGATTAAAAAATGGAAGAAAATCCAAAAATTTTAGTTGTAGTTAGTGTAAATTCAGAAATGTGAAAACGGGGCTTACATGTATACTTTCATAAACATTGCGTGAGGACACACAATACCTTAGTTTGGGGGATTTGATAAGTGCTTAATTACACATATCTTTTACCTCTAAAAACGAGCTTAAATGACCAAAAACAGACAAAAACTGCCAAATATATGTTTGTTTTGCATTTGTATTGTGCAGGAAGTGGATATCATCAAAAAGACAGAAAACCAAGCCAAAATGACAAAACTGAGCATGGAATGGAAAAGACTGTGCAAAATCAAGGCCAAAGTCCCAAAAATGCAAATGTCAGAGTCATTACTGAAGAATCAGCAGCAACCGGAGCGGAACTTAAGAATACTTATTGGATGAATCTTAACCCATTGTGGCCGGGAAAGCCCAATAGTATAATTATGAAGACTGTGAAGACCAAATGGGCCCTCAATCAAATTCAACAGCCCATTTGTGTGCAATTGACAAAGACGGTGAAGACTTTGAAGGCCCAATCCTAGCCCAGTTACAGCCAATCTCAGCCATTGTACACACAAAACCCACCTGAACCTTATTGGGCCTTAAAAAGCCCAATAACATAAGCCTAAACCTTATTGGGCCCAGACACACTCAATTGGGCCCAATACAAGCCCACACACCCAATTGGGCCCAATACACAAAACCCAAGCCCAACAAAAGCCCACAATTCTTTTTATAAAACTTTAGGGGCTAAATTGCCAATTTTAAAAGTTGTTTTATAAAGAAAAAATGAAAAAAATAAAACATAAGGACCAAAAATGTTAATTTTTAAACTTGTTTTATAAAGAAAAAGAGGCAAAAAGAATCCAGGGACCAAAGCTGCCAATTGTTGAAAGTTTCTATTTCTCTTTTAGTTATAAACAGCAGGGACCATTTTTGCAATTTCCCAAAACCTTCTTTATTTCTGCTGTTATAAACTAGAGGGACCAAATGTGTTATTTTCCAACCTTATTTTTAACTGAAATTCGGCTTAAAAATAAAATGAAAAGAGAATGAAAGATGGGGTGCTTTTGCACCTTCCCCAAACTTTCCTTTTAAATCCTGCAACCATAACTGTACCCTCCCCGTTTCCCGCCAACCTTATACCCCCCTCTCCCACTGTTTTCTTGCAATACCACTATCCCAAGTACCACCACCAGCTCACCCATACCCTTTCCCCACTTACCCTGCCCCTATAACCCTTCCCTGTTGACAATCACACAACCCGAAGACCCCCTTCAATGGTGAGATGGTATTCAAAAGAAATGGAGGGCTAGGATTGAGTATGCTGCCTTGTACTCTCACAGCAAACACAACCCAAGACCAAGTGATGCCTTTGGACTTCTATAAAAGAAAAGAAGAACAAGCCGAAAAAAAGAATCCCTGTTTTTACTTTCTTAGTTTAATTTTAATTAAGTTTGCTTCAAAGTTATTGTACTCAGTTTATTTAAAACGTTTTAAGTTGTATTTCTTGGAAGTTTTAATAAAAAAATTAAGAGTTCTCTTGTTATTGCATTTGTCGAAATTTCAAGTATAATTTAAGTTATTTAATTCTGTTTAAATCATTTAAAAATGTGTTAAAAGTTATTAAACCTCACTTATAATTGATTCTCTCAGCCTGCATTACCCATAAAAAACAGTTAACAACCTTTTTATATAAATAAGGGGGTGTTTGGTTTAGACCCCAAAATGGGTCAAATGGGTGTTGTAATGGGTTGTAACCACTCAGCCAACTTTGGCTGAGTGTGTAGGGTTTATTAGACCACTTTAATCACAACTTTTAGTTCTTCATAATAGTTTTTATGTGTCCTTAATAATTTGTCAAAAAGTAAATAAGCCTAAATCAAGCTTAAGGGCTCCAGCTGCTATGCAGTTAAGTCACATTGTTTTTGTGCTGTATGGGTGTTGTTTATTGCTCTTTTCAAAAGCTTGTTTGTCCCTTTAAATTTTGACCAAGTGAAAGTCAAGCCTCATAAGTCATTTCTTGTAAACCCCATCTTTAAGCTCAAAATTCAGCATTTTTTTAAGAACCCCCATTTTCAAGCCCCATATTCAGCAGGTTTAAGTTGTCCTCATTAGCTCAAATTTTGAAAATAAGCTCACTAGTCACCCTTTTAAATCTGTTTGAGGTTTATTTTGGCTAAAAAGCTCTTAAGAGCTTATTTGCATAAGCCCAAAAAGCTCCCTAGCCACTGCCTAACTTACCCTGGTGCTGAGCACCATTTTCAGCCCCTTATTTCTAGCTTATTTAGTTTTAAGCATTAGGTTTTTATGGCTTTTTAGTATAACTTATAGGTAGGCCTCTTAGGATTAGCAGCTTAATTTAGTTAGTTAGCTTATTTAGTTAGCTTAAATTAGGCTTAAAGTTCCCTTTTTTTCTGTTTTCTTTTAAATTGTTAATATAGCTTAAGTACCCCCCAGCTTATTTTAGGGCTTATTCTAGATAACTTAGCTTATTTAGGACTCCCCTCTCCCTATTTATCTGTCCCCCTAGTTTCTAGCTTATTTGTTGGCTTAAATCCCAAAAAGCCAAGAAAAATAAGCTCATAAGCTTATTAAGTTCTGCAGCCCCATTAAGCTCATTTTTCTAGCTTATTTAGTTGGATTCAGCTTATGCACCTTTTATGAAAAATGCTCCCCTCAAGCCCCTCTATAAGTTTCCTGTTTTGACTTTTAGCTAATAAGCACTTTGGACCCACCTTGCAATCGGGGTCCTTCTCAGGGACCATTTATGTAATTTTCTTTTTTAGTGTTAACATTGTTAATGCCTTAGGTTAGTTTCTCTTTACTCTGTTAGTCCTTGTCCCTTTTCACTGTTAGTCCCTATAGTTAACTTTAGTTAGTTTTATTTAATTTAATTAATTAAATTAGGTTAAATTTTAATTAGTTTAATTACTTTAATTATAAACAGTAAAATTTGGGCATTTTTATATTTTTAGAATTGTTAACTTTTTCTTTATTTAATTTTATTTTTTCAGAATTTTTATAACTTTTATTTTTTGTCTTTTTCTATTTTCTTAGTTTTAATTAGTTTTTAATCTTTAAAAATTCATAAAAAATCCAAAAATTAATAAAAAAATATTTTTCTTTTTTATAAAATTTTCTTTTGTCATTTAGTGTCTAGGAAAAATATAAAATTTAGTATAGGCTTAATTTTTCTTAAATTTCAGTCTTAGACCCGTTTTACCCGGTGCGTTTTACCGTTTCTTTTCGTTTTACATTCAAACGACCTCCGTTTTAGTTCTAGTTTTTTTTATTTTTCAAATTAGGATTTAATTTTGATTTTTAATTTAATTTAGCATTTATTTTCTTAATTTTTAATATTTAGGTTTCCCGATACCTGATTCTGTTCCCCGTATTTTAGTATAGATTTAATTTTAGGACTTCCCTATAACTAATTTTGTTTCCCGTAGTTTTAAGATCCCCATTTCCTTTGCTTGTTTTCCCGTAGATTAAATTAGGTTTTATTTAATTAACTTTAGTTTTTAATTATATCAGTGTTCCCATCATATATTCTCCATCATTCAATTTCTCATCAAACCAGGATAAATTTCAATTGCAGCCTCGTTGGGACATACGACCCGGGAATATCTCTTCCGGAATCTTTTTATCATTGATTCTTATATATTTTATCTCTTTGTGTAACTTTTGACCTTTTGCCTTGGTTAAGAGCATTTGGTTGAGATTTGCATTTGAGTTATTTTATATATATACTATCAGACGAATCAATTTTTGGCGCCGCTGCCGGGGAGTGTCATACGAAATCAATTTTTTGGCGCCGCGTGCCGGGGAGGCATTTTGCTTGTTCTACGATTTGTATCATGAACTTTATCTGAACTTGTCTTATTATAATATATTCATCATTTAAAAAAAAAAAAAACACCAAAAATATTTTTCTTTTTCTTTTTATTAGTACATATCATATTAAAATTTAAAAAGCCAAAAAAAAATTCTATAAATAAAAAATATTGTCCATAAAATTAAAATTCACTCTAATTGGTAAATACCAAAATATTAATATCTCCATGGTATTATAATAATAAGTTTCCGGTGAACTGCTGAGTTCCCAATCGAACCAAAGATTTAAAAAACTTGCCTTCTGTGTCACTTACGATATACGGCTACCTCATTTGATTAACAAAACTATAAAGTGGTTTGTTTAAGGAGGGTTGTTCCTAGGTAAACTACGACCAAAGGAGAAGAAATAAGCTTCGGCGGCTTTCTACTCCTCCGCTACCGGTGCGTTTTTCATTCTGGAGTACCGTGAAGTTAAGTTTGATTACTTTTTGTTAAGTTGTCTATCTCTTTTGTCACGTTTAAAATAGACTGTAAAAATATATTTTAAATCAAAAATCCAAAAAAAAATTAGTGTAACTTCTTTTTTTTATTTCCATTTTGGTGCTTGCGCAACTCGATCTAGTCTCACTGTGAGCACGCGACCTCCTCCACCAGAAGGAACGCCAGTTGTTATCGAAAAACCTCTTCGTATAGAATACCCAATTTCAGGAAGATCCTACAGTTAGAGCAAATGGCAGACACTGAACTATGTCATTGTCCATGCACCCACCGTGGGAGTACGAGGAGCAATCCTTATTCCTGAACATTGTGGCAAACAATTTCGAGCATAAAGCTGGGTTAATCAATCTTGTCCAGAACAAACAATTCTTCGGTCATGTCAATTGGAAGACCGTCTTGTTGCTCATATCCGTTACTTCAACAAGATCACCTCCACCAATGGGGTCCCCAATGTACCAAATTAGCTCGATTAAGCTTATGCTTTTTCCATTCTCTATCGAAGGGAGCAGACCGAATATGTCTAGAAAAAAGAACCCCTCGATCTATTCTAATTGGGGACGATCTTGTATCACATAATTCATCAACCAGTTTTTTCCCTTCCTTCTTAGACGGACGAATCTTCGCAATGAGATCACCAGATTTCAGCAAGAGGTTCGTTGAATCGTTTTTATGAGGATGGGATCGTTTTCAATGGATCTACTTAGGGATGTCCACACCCATGGATTCTCAGAATTGCATCAACTTGATACATTATTTAATGCTTTGAATAATTAATGATCAGATTCATTAGAATCTCCGCAGCAGGTGGAAATTTTTGGGACAAAAATGCCTCAGCGAATGTTTAAATCATCGAGTAAGCATGTCCAAAGTTCGTCAAAACAGAGCTAAGGAGTTGTTGCCAGGTAAGTACAAAACTCTTCCACCCAAGCTATAAACACCTCGTATGTTAGGTCATTGTATGAATTAAGAAATTCATAATTTATTTTTTTTAGGTTGTACGCGTTTACTCTTAACCGTTAAACTTTAGTTAATCGCGTATAACTGAAAAGGATCATACAATGTAAACGGCGTTTAACCATTAAATGTTTTACATCAAGCAAGTGTTTTATGATTATTATGAGGATAAATAAATAAACTTTGTCTCATCTTATTTTTATCGGTACGTAAATTGCTTACGTTTTCATAACTAAAATACGTTTAAGGCATACCCGGAAGTTCTAAAACCTATCTACGCCTAAATCGAATATACAACGATTATACCCAATACTCGCAAATATTTAAATATAACATAATTATATTACATTGTGATGCCTGAAATTTTTGAGTGGAACATAGTCATCACTTTATATTAATATCTAGATAATTGTCTAGATATTACATAAATTAAAGTCCTTACACCTAGTTATTCCAAGACCTTGGTCATGCTTAAACTTAACTAGGTTAGAAAGTAAAACTAGGGTTAAGTTTTAGCAAGATATTTATTCGATAAATTAGCCCATTGCATGCATGAGAAATGTTACATACATTCATTACTTTTCAATTACACCTTCTTCCTCCCTTTTTGCACCCTCCAAAACCAGCGCACGGGGGGCCAAACCCTTAAAATTTTTAAAAGCATAAAACAAAATTCATAACTTGATTTTGTAAGATCATATAACCCTATACACAACATACTTAAGGTATTCTAAGGTGTTGGGAAGCATTGGTTCATCATTTTTCAAGTAATAAGAAGGAAAAATGGAAAGATTAGGGTTTTGAAAACTAATCTTGGTGTTATAAGCTTGGAAGGCTTTATTTTGAATCTAAACACGGGTTTAGAACTTATTTTCACATTCTTACATCATCACTAGGTTTTCCTTAAATCTTTCTTACTTTTCTTTCTTATGATTTTATGTAATTACATGTTAATAATATAGCCTTATCACCACAATAATGACTTTTAAAGTATAATTGGTATTTTTATTTGGTCTGAGTTTATCAATTTATAATTATTCTCATGTGCCCTAATGTTATAAAAATCATGGAAAAAGTAAATATAAAAATATGTTAACTTTTTATAGTTTAAGTATATAACATGTTTAAAGGCTTAATTTAGTGGTTTTATAATGTTTCTTAAACTTTCACTTATGAAATAATGAAAAAAAAGGGTCGCGAACTGGTTACAATGAAATTATATGGACTAGGGTTTAATTTAGAATTTATCATATGTACCACATATTGTAAAAATATGGTTATAAGGTTTTTATAATAAAACTACTAACTTAATAAGTACATTAAAACAAGGTTTTATAAAGAAACAAAAAATGAAATAATAGGGGTTGTCTTCTAAATTCGGAATCTCTAGACAGTAGGTTATGTTTTTTTATAAAAATAATACGTCTCGTTGACGATTTCCATCATGATAAGAAACTTGAAAAAACCGATCTATACGAAAAAGTAGTTTTAAAATCGAGTTTACGACTATAAATACTTTTATAAAACTATTTTTTATAAAAAGTTACTATTCATTACAGCAACTTTGAAGTTTTTAAAATACACCAAAAATATGATATAACTTTTGATTACGAGAATGTCACAAGCAAAAGAATCGATGCAGAACGGAACTATAACGAGTAATTTACGACATTTCGATAATTAAAGTTTATAAAAGTAATTTTATAAAACTTAATGAACAGTATTAAAAAAATACTATTCATCAGTAGATTTATCTTTATAAAATATAATACCTCTTTTAATAACGTGAACGTACTCGAAGGAATCACAAAAATCGGAGTTAAAACGAATAAGTTATCGCGATTACGAGTTTACGCTAATTAAAGCCTAAAACGACAAATGAGCTGTTGTGTCGTTTCTGCTTTTCCTCGTGAACAGTAATTTTACTATTTCCTACGAATTGTTAAAACTTTAAAATGTAATATTTTGATCGCTCGTCTTACTACGAAGACGTGGACGTAAGAAACGCGAGCAAATGGGTTGTAAAAACGACACAGCTTAGGTCATTTTTACGAGTAATGTTATATTTATAACACGCGTTTTTCACTTTATAAATATTTTTACTAAAATGATTAGTCGGTGATATGTATATAGAATATTGAGTGGTTTATCAAAGTGCTATATTACTGGGTTTTTCATAATGAGGGCCTCTTGTCGGCTGGCGTATCGAATGAGTTGTTGGATTTACGATTTAAAGTGTCCTAAACTCCTCGTACGTCATGTCATGACCTCTTTATTTATGATAGCCCGAACGATAGTATGATGTACGACTATAAGATTATATTCGATGTTAATTTAAGTACTCAGTACTTATACAGCCTTAATTTAAATAGGTTGCTATTTATCTGTTTTGTGTGACTATTTTATTGAGAATAATTGAGCTATCTGTAATCAAGTTTATTGTGAGTTCAAAGCCCCTACTTTTTAACATGTTTTACTGATTTATTATTACTTGGGGTGAGAACATGCTTGTTTTATAAAATTGGACGCTAAGTGTTGAAAGTATATTGATCTATGTGTTGCCTAAGTAGCAATAACCCTCTGAGCCATCTATTCATGAACTGTCTATTGATAGATGTAGTTGCTACATTACATTTAGTGACGGCGAATGTGATTCATAGATTATTGGGATTAAACCTCCCCGGTTTGGATGATGAGCTTTCACTTGGATCACGAACGTTGACCATGTGTCGGACTTGGATGTTGCGGGTTAAACATTTGTACAGGCAAAAATAAACTGCTTTAATAGCATATATAGGTTGAGCTTCGGTGTCATGAGCTTTGATTTAGTGCAACAGTTAATCTGTTTTGTGTCTTGTTTGGCATTATGTTGTTAACATCAGTGAAAATCTTGCGGTCTGATAATTTATTAACAAAACCTATGAATTCACAACAATTTTGTTGTCGTTTTAGCAAATGTTTTCAGGACGGTCATTTGCACGAGATCCAAGGATGATTGGTTAATGTTTTGGATTGTACAGTTTAAGATTATGGGTGTATCATGTTTTGGGAAATATTTGTTGTCTTTTGTATACATATATCAAAGAGCACGTAAAGCTATAAGCTTTTGTAATAATATCTTTTATTTAATCCCAATGTATCAGTTTAACGAGTTTCTGTGTCGTTCTTATATATATCTTGTGTGTTGGATCTTGATGTAACTTGCCCGGATCTTATTCCGCTGCGACCCTTTTTGGGGGTTGTTACAGAATTGGTATCCAAGAGCCAAGGTTATAGAGAACCAGGTCAATAATGTTTTTGCTGGACTATAGCATTTTCAAAACATTGCCTACATACAAAAGAGGTTTTTACGGGGTATTCATTTATACATAATTATTGCATTAGTCGGTTAGGCTATGTACATGCATATAAGTGATATACGTGTTAATTAATTATACTAGTATATAAGGGTGATAGTTTATATTAATATACGAATATAAGCTAATTTATGAGTATTCAGTTACGATATGTAGTTCTGAGCACTCTACGGTTACATACCTCTCTATATGAGGACGATTTATAAATGGGTCACAGGAGTCGAACACTTGGTACGTATTTTGAGGCCACACCTATCACCAGATTTCGTGCCAGGCCCTGAGGAGACCAGAGCAGGCACCACCATTCACCTATCTGATGTACCATTTGTACCGGAGGCTTGTCTACCGGGAGTTCTTACGGTAGACGATGAGATATTCCCGGCCAGAAGGAGGCTGCCACTGCCTGCTGCTGACTCACCCACTCATCAGTCACCAGGATATATACCGGAGTCCGACCCTGAGGAGGACCTAGGTGGGAGATGACGAGGTGGTCCCTGTGGACGGATCAAGCCGATTTCCAGCTACAGAGGATATGATGATGATGAGCAATTAAGCTCTGCCGAGCCTGCAAGTGTTGCTTATTCAGTATGACTCAGGACCCATACACTTGCTTATCGCGCTTAAGGCTAGGATGTACCATCTGAACTCCAGGGCGCCAACAACCTTTCCTCTCCGAGGAAGTTGCTGATGAGTGTATTAGCCTTACCTACTCCACACCATCAACCTCTCTCACCATATCATCACCACTTCCTCATATACCCCTCTCCACCATACCTATAACCATCACCCATTTAGCACATATTATGTTGAGGGATCTCTGGGATCCCTCGGTCTGTGGGATTAGACGGTGAGAGATGCACTACCATCTCATGTTCATGATACTGGATTCTGAGATGTGGGTTCTCGCTTCGTAAGAGGCTGTGTCGTACTACTATGGTCCTGGATACGAGGTCGGGTGAGAGTTGGCAGCTGGGACTGCTAGCGCGGGTTTGGCCTACCATCACTAGGCAGACCTATATGGATTTGCTGATTACATTAGAGGCCGCTCCAGGATACCCGATTTGTCTAAGAGTTAGGTATGGGCATTAGGGATATCTTGGTATGTCTTGTTAGGAAAGCCATCCAAGAGATTGCATGCCGACCACCCTAGGAGGGGTTCAACCTAGAGGAGGTTATTGAGTTGTTTTTATGTTGACGAGGAGATGAAGATGAGTATATTTACTTTCAGTAGATGATTGCACGGTTATGACCGAGCTCTACTTAGAGCCCGAGTCAACTCGTTGGAGAGTGTTAGTCCCTTTCCAAGACGTACAGCCGTTATGATGGCCGGAGGAGGCCAGACTTATCACGTGCAGCTTGGGCACAATCGATGGATGCTTGTGACCAGCGCATTTGAGGGGAATAGTCTTCGGACTACGGTTTTATGACCCAGACAGTCCGAGATCGTTCGAGTTTACGGGCAGCTGACCAGAGGAGACAGACAGTGATTTCAGAGCTGGCTAAAAACAGATATCGGAGGCAGAGGCAGTTTAGTTGTAGAGACCCTGCGAAGAAGAATAAGTGAAGAGCCTCAAGGCTCAGATGATCGAGATACAGAGACAGCAGGGACCTGCTAAGGATCCTGCAGAGCCAGAGCTACCAGAGGAGGCCGGTAGCAATACCTAGACTGGATTATGATAGTAGCTACTGTACAGTCTGTTAAGTATTATGGGTTGTTCCCAGCTAGCAGACTGTATAGATCTTTTGTTGTGACTAGCTACTCTGTTAGATCTTTTTGTTCATATTCGGCCTACTTTGTACGCTCTAAGTATTACGAGTATATCTAGGCTAAGTATGGCTTTAGGTTATTTTGTCTTGTACCTAGTTGTTATGATCGTTTGTATATAAATACCATCATGTATTATTTTCTCGCTAGTTATATATGAAAAAGGTTTTTGAGATTCTGTTTTTTATATGAAATCGGTTTATTGTGAAATAAAATGTCGATTTTGGTTTAATTTCAAACTGTTGTGTATTTCAACCTTTGTGTTGTGATCTGTTTTATTCATTATGTATATTCGGGTTATGTTTAATTTTATTTATATTTTTTTAACAACTATTTTTATTTTTAATATTTTGTTATTATATTTTTTTTTTAATACACCACCACCCGTATTTTTTTAATCCAATCCCCCAACTAAACATTTGAAAACTCCCTTTTTTTTTTATAGATTAAGATTTTGGAACTCTAAACGGGTGTTATGTTTTTCTTGTGATATAAGAAAATTGGCACCAAAAGGGAAGGCCCACAGAACCACGAGGGTATGGCCAGTCACCACAATCCCCCACCAGTTACTACACTCCACCAACACTGTTACAGACCCTACCTACCACCACCTCGGTCAACCAGTGGCAACTGCAGGCCATGATCGAGAGCTGGTGTCAATGCTGTTTTAGCAGCACGTGATTGCAACCCGGAAATGGCGACGATAAGCCCATACCTCGGGAACTGGTGCAAGATCGGAATGAACGCTGTGCGGCGATGTGCCACCTATCAAGACATTCATGGAAATGTCAACCCGTATTCTTCAGGGGGTACAGAAGAAGTGGTCAACTTTGACCCAAGTGGTTTGAAAGGACTGGAAACGTTATTCCGCATAGGGTAATTGCACAGTGGAGAATCAAGTGAAGTTTGCCACTTGTACTCTATTGGGAACTGCTCTAACATGGTGGAACTCACATGCTAGGACAGTGACTAATGATGTTGCGTATGCGATGACGTGGTCTGACTTGAAAAAGATAATGACAACTAAATATTGTCCAAGGAACGAAATCAAGAAAATTGAGGCAGAGTTGTGGAACCTAAAAGTACAAGGCACCGATGTGGTAGCCTTTGACACCACAGATTCCTAGGAGCATAGTTTGCTGAGTGACGGATGTTCCCTGAAGAACGCTGACAAAAATTGAAAGATATTGTCGGTGGATATGCCCCCCGACCCTAAGTTACTCGAGTGTTTGTGGCATCGAAGCCAAAGGACCATGCAGGAGGCTATTGAGATGGCAACTGGCTTTATGGAATAGGTGGATTAACACTTTGGCTGAAGGAGGCAGACAGAAAACAAGATGAGGTTCGAAGTACTCCTCGAACTAACCAAAAAACCAGCAGAACAAAAGCAGAATACAGCGCAGGGCTTATGCTGCCTGGGGATGGTGACAGGAAACAGTCATCTACTTAATTGAAGGGAATAACATCGATGTCTGTCCCAGTGTAACTTCAACAATCACGGTCATGTACCCAAAATAGCTACTAACTGCAGAAACTTGCGTGCAACCGGCAAGGCAAGACCTGTAGGGACGGGCCTCGTATCTGCAAAACAACAAACCGCAACTACAATAAAAACAACAATCGTAACAACAAATCAACCCAAGAACCAAGGGGCAACATACAATTGCCATGGTTAGCTTTGGTAGTGTGGGACTCCAAGGCCAGTTCAGGAGCAATGCCCAAACTGCCCCCAGTGGAAGAACAAGAATCAGGGAAATGGTAACGGTGTAGCCAGGGCTTATGCAGTGGGAGTTGCAGGGCAAAACCCAGACAACAACGTTGTGACGGGTACGTTTCTCCTAAACAACCGTTGTGCTTCCATTTTATTTGATACTGGTGCAGATAGAAGTTTCGTGTCTACTCAATTTAGTGCTTTGATTAATATAGCCCCCACTACATTAGATCATGGTTATAACGTTGAATTAGCTGATGGTAGAGTAATATGGGTAAATACGGTATTACTGGGTTGCACGTTAAATTTTCTGAACCATCCGTTTCACGTCGACCTAATGCCTGTTGAAATGGGTACTTATGACGTCATAATTGGCATGGACTGGTTGACGAAATACCAGGCCGTTATTGACTGTGCTAAGAAGATCGTTCGTATTCCTTTTGGGAGCGAAATCTTAATTTTTCATGGAGACGGAAGTAGAAATAAACGCGGGACTCGATTAAACATCATCTCGTGCACCAAGGCCCAGAAGTATCTGCTTCAAGGATGTCACCTCTTTTTGGCACATATTACCATCAAGGAGACTGGAGACAAGTCGAAGAAGAAGCAACTGCAAGATGTACCGATCGTCAAAAATTTTCCCGAAGTATTTCCCGAGGACTTGCCAGGTCTTCCACCTACCAGACAAGTAGAATTTCACATCGATCTAGTACCCGGTGCTGCACCTGTAGCACGGGCACCTTATCGATTGGCCCCATCAGAAATGAAAGAATTGGCGGATCAACTACAAGAGCTTTCCGACAAAGGCTTTATAAGACCTAGTTCGTCACCATGGGGAGCTCCAGTTCTATTCGTCAAGAAGAAAGATGGATTATGTGCATAGATTATCGGGAACTGAACAAACTAACAGTGAAGAACCGTTATCCGCTACCAAGAATTAATTATTTGTTTGACCAACTTCAAGGGTCCAGTGTCTACTCGAAGATCGACCTAAGGTCAGGTTATCACCAATTGAGGGTTCGAGAAGAAGACGTCTCGTAGACTGCCTTCAGAACTCGATACGGACATTATGAATTCCAAGTCATGCCGTTTGGTTTGACCAACGCACCTGCTGTGTTTATGGACCTCATGAACCGAGTGTGCAAACCTTATCTGGACAAATTCGTAATTGTCTTTATTGATGATATTTTGATCTATTCCAAGAACAAGCAAGAGCACGAAGAGCATCTGAAGATAATATTGGAGTTGTTGAAGAAAGAGGAGTTGTATGCCAAGTTTTCCAAATGTGAATTTTGGATTCCTAAGGTACAGTTCCTAGGTCACGTGATCGATAGTGAAGGAATTCATGTGGATCCAGCCAAGATTGAATCCATTAAAGATTGGGCATCTCCTAAGTCACCATGGAGATTCGACCAGTTTTTAGGTCTTGCTGGAGTATTATGACAATTCATTGAAGGGTTTTCAAAGACGCCAAACCAATGAACCAAGCTCACTCAAAAGAAGGTCAAGTTTGAGTGGGTGGACAAACAAGAAGTCAGCGTTCCATTTATTTAAGCAGAAGTTTGTAGTGCACCAATTCTGCTTTACCAAAGGAAGTGAAGATCTAATCGTATACTGCAATGCTTCGATCAAGGGTTTTGGGCGCTGTGGTTGATCAAAGGGAAAAGGTTAATTTCTATTCACACGTCCAATTAAAGATCCATGAGAAGAACTATACTACTCATGAATCTGTAACTGGAGCATATTGTTCCTCTGAAGATTTGGAGGCACATATGTATGGTACCAAGTTACGGTGTTCACTGATCATAAGAGTTTAACAGCATATTCTTAAAACAAAAGGAATTGAACATGAGACAACGCCGATGGATAGAGTTGCATTAGTGATTACGATTTGGCGATATTTGTTATCACCCATGTAACAAATGTCGTTGCTGATGCATTGAGCATGAAAGAACGAGAACCACCGAAGAGTTCGAGCTTAGTCATGACTAAATTAGCTTGGATCTTCTAAGCAGAAATCTTGAATGCACAGAACTGAAGCATGGAAACCAGAGAACATAAAGAATGAGGATTGTGTGGGTATGCTGATTGAACATGCTAAATTTCCAGAGGCACTTAGAACGAAAAGTTGGAACCCACGTACAGAGGAAACCCTATGCCTCAATGGCAGGAGTTGGTTACCTTGTTATTACGATTTTGCGTACTGTGATCATGCACGAGTCCCACAAAGTCGAAGTATTTCTATCTATCCATGTTCATGAGAAAATGTATCAGACGTAAAGTAAGCTATGAATGGTGGCCCAATATGAAAGCTGATATCGCCACCTATGTTAGCAAGTGCTTGACCTGTGCTAAGTCAAAGGCCAAACATCAGAGACAATCGGTTTTGTTGGTACAACCCGAGATACCTTAATGGAAGTGGGACAATATCACGATAGATTTATATCCACAAAGCTTCCTACGTATTCAAAAACAAGGTAAAAGACACCATTTGGGTAATCGTTGACCGACTTACAAAGTCCGCAATTTTTATACCCATGAGGGAAACTGACCCTCTGGAGAAACTAGCAGAATGTACCTAAAGGAAGTAGTAACAAGGCATGGAATACCGGTCTCGATTATTTGTGATCGTGTAGATCCCTAAGTTCGCATCAAATTTCTGGAGGTCACTTCAAAAAGCTTTGGGTACAAGTTTAGATATGAGTACGGCATATCATCCGCAAACTGACGGACAAAGCGAGAGAACCATTCAAACTCTCGAAGATATGCTTAGAGCTTGTGTGATCGGACTAGGAAATGGGTGGGTAACATTTGCCATTGTCGAGTTTTTCAACAATAACAGTTATCATGCTAGCATTAAGGCTGCACCCTTTGAGGCACTTTACGGTAGAAAATGTCGTTCGCCTGTTTGTTGGGCTGAGGTTGGAGAAGTTCAACTCACCGGTCCAGAGATAGTACAAGAGACAACTGAGAAAATCATTCAAGTTAAGCAAAGGATGCAAGCCGCTCGTGATAGGCAAAAGAGCTACGCTGATTTGAAGCGTAAACATGGAGTTTGAGGTTGAGATAAAGTGATTCTCAAGGTTTTCGCCTTGGAAAGGGGTTGTACGTTTGGCGAAAACGAGGGAAATTAAAACCCAGATTTTGTTTGGACTTTCAAGGTAATAAAAAAGTTGAATGACGTTGGCATACAAGCACGAGCTTCCTAAGAGCTGATCAGAGTTCATAATACATTTCAGTTCCAACTTAAAGAAGTGTCATGCCGACGAACCCTTAGCCGTTCCGTTGGACGGACTTCATTTTGATGACAAGCTTTAGTTTGTCGAGGAACCTATAGAGATCACAGATCGTGAAGTTAAACGGTTGAAGCGAAGCCGTATCCCATTAGTCAAGGTTCGATGGAACTCCAAGAGAGGTCCAGAGTTTACATGGGAACGCGAAGATCAATTCCGGAAGAAATACCCACATCTGTTCTCAAAGACCGGGCCGTCGTCAGTGTTGCCGTCATAATCCTTGAGATAAGGCTCAGCTAACCGGGGAGACTATAACACCTCCGTTTTAGGACAATGTACGACGTTAATAAAGTCCCATATATTTTTAGTATATACGCGGTGTTTTTAATGGAAATCGTTACGTTAAATCGCGTAAGCTAAAAATGATCAGTTAACGTAAACGGGCATCAAGCAATTTATTGTTTACATCAAACAAGGGTTAAGCAATTATTTAAAGAATAATTATTAACGTTTCACAAGTTACTTTATCGGATACGTGAAAGTGTTTACGTTTCACGATAAATGACAATTAGGTTTTCCCGGAACCCTAAAAATTAACGTACGCTTCAACAAATACCTACGTTTATATACAATGATCAAAGTTTATAAAACTTTATGCATATGTATATATTTATACACGTCTCATATGTTTATACAAGATAACAAATACTTTACAAAATACCAAGACATTACAAGTATACTTTATATAAAAACTACACTTTACATTTTTATACAAAAGTTTACTTACACATTTTCTTTTATAATTACACAAGTAAATACATAATTATATAAAAGAAATAAAAGAAAATAAGCTAGGAACATCATCCCTAAACTTCATGGGATGATTCCTACTTAAGGGAACCAAAGACATAAACATTTAAGCCCTTAATACCCTCCTTTCTTGTCCCCTTGTTCCCTTGAATTTCCCACGGCAAAGAACCCCCCCCCTTGGACTTTTCTAGTCAAATATTGCAACTACAAATATCTCTTACCTCTTCCTATATATACATGCATGCATAAGTGAAGTTTCTTACTCTTATACTTAACAAAAATTCATTTCTTTCTCTCCTTTCTCTCCCAAAACCCACGGCATATTAAGCACTCTTAAGCAATCCATACAAAATTTTTATACAATCCATACAACCCTTTACACATCAATCCTAAGGCACACTAAGGTGTTTACAAGCATTGGTTCTTCATTTGCAAGGATTTAAGAAGAAAAGGGAAGATTAGGGTTTCAAACCTAATCTTGGGTTTATAAGCTTGTAAGCTTTGGTTTTGAATCTAAACACGGGTTTAGCATTCATTTCTCATCTCATACATCATCCCTAAGGTCTTCCTACCTATTCTTCATACATTTATTATGATTTTATGTGTTATATGTTAATTATGGCTAAATCACCACTAAGGACTTTTTAATATGTAAAATGAGTTTTCACTAATGTTTATGAATTTATGCACTTATTCTTATGTCATATGGTTATATATATCATGGAAAAATGAATGTAAAAGTATGTTAACATATGGTTTAAGTATAAACATGTTTAGGTAATAATTAGGGTTTTATAAGGTTACTTAATTATTCACATGTGAAAGTGATGGAAAGTAAATTGTTAAACTTGTTACAATGACTTTATAAGGACTATGGATGAACTTGGACATTATTATAAGTATCACATATGTTAAAAATAGCTATTAGGGTTTTTAAAGTAAACTACTAAATTAAATAATACATAAAAACAAGGTTTTTATAAAGATATACACATAAATACTTAGGGGCTGTTTTGAATCCGAAATTCATACAGTGGGTTTGACATAATATAATAATAATACGTCTCGTGACGATTCCAAAATGATAAGAAACTCGAAAAACCGATTTATAACGAAAAAGATACGTTAATTACGAGTTTACGACGATAAATACTTTTATAAAACTATTTTTATAAAATTTACTATTCATTACAGAAACTTTTATTTTTAAAACATCTAATATATGATATAACATTTAATTACGAGATCGTACTCGAAAGAATCGATAAAAACGGAACTATAACGAATAAACTACGACGTTTACGATAATTAAAGTTTATAAAAGTAATTTTATAAACTATGAACAGTAAAAGTACTATTCATCAGCGGACCCAACTTTATAAAATATAATACATCTTTTAATAACAAAGACGTACTCGAAGGAATCACTAAAATCGGGATTAAAACGGATAAGTTATTACGATTACAAGTTTACGCTAATTAAAAACCTAAAAACGACAAACGAGTGTCATTGTGGAACAGTATATCATATCATCGCAGAATATCAAAAACATAAAAATGTAATATTATGGATCACTTGTATTACTACGAAAGGGACATGGCCTAGAAACGCGAAGCAACGGACTTAAAACGACCGAATTAGGTCATTTTTACGAAAAGTATATTTATAAACGTTTTCACTTTATAAATATTATTTTACTAAAACGATTAGTCGGTGATTATGCTATATAGAATATTGAGTGGTTATCAAAGTGCTATAATACTAGGGAGTTTCATAATGAGGCCTCTTCGGATGGCGTATCGACGAGTTGTTGGATTTACGATTTAAAGTGTCCTAACTCCTCGTACGTCATGTCATGACCTCTTTAATTATGATAGCCCGAACGATAGTACGATGTAACAACTATAGGATTGTATTTAACGTTATTAATTAAAGTACTCGGTACTTATACGACCTTAATTTAAATAGGTTGCATCTATCGTCTTGCGTGACGTTTTATCTGTGATTATTTGGACTATCTGTACTCAAGGTGAGTTCATAGCCCCACTTTTTACAGTTTTACTGATTTACTATTATTTGGGGTGAAAACATGCTTTGTTTTATAAATTGGACGCAAGTGTTTAAAGTATATTGATTATGTGTTTGCCTAAGTAGCGATAACCCTCCTGAGCCCATTATCATGAACTGTTAATTGCATTATGTGAGCGCGAATGTTATAAATAGATCTATTGGGATTAACCTCCCCGTTTGGGTGATTAGCTATCACCGGGAACGAACGTTGACCATGTCGGACTTGGATGTTGCGGGTTACAACATCTGTACGGGCAAAATAACTGCTAAAATAGCAAATATAGGTTGAGCTTCATGTGTCATGAGCTTAGTGTAACAGTAATTTGTTTTGTGATGTTGGGCATATGTTGTAACATCACGGGAAATTAGTCTTGAGGTCCCCCCCTCCACTCCCCCCCCCCCCCCCCCCCATGTATAATTTAAATACATAACCTATGAATTCACAACATTTTGTTGATGTTTTATGCAAGGTTTTCAGGAGGTCAATAGGCTCGATTGGTGGCCATGGATGCATTGGATTACATTTTGAGATTGCACACTTAAAGATTTATGTGCATCATATTTTGGGAAATGTTAGTATTGTCCTTTTGTTATATTAAACAAAGGGAACAAGTTAAAGCTTTATGCTTTTGGTATCAGTCTTATAATTTAAATCCAATGTATCAGTTAAACGACTTTTTGTGTCGTTCTTATATATATCTTGTGCTGTTGATCTTGAAGTAACACGCCCCGGATCCTTATTCCGCTGCGACCCATTTTGGGGGTGTTACAGCCGACCTAAGGTATGCCTATATATATAGCCTCATAAACTCATTTTTTAAGCCCCTAACCGTAAGTCTGATTCTAGGGTTTGGGTAGGTGTTTTTCCAGCAACTTAAAAGGTCTAATTTAATCCATAAACATCTTGTAATGGTTTGATTATCATTTATATTTAATTCATGTCTTCAATTCCTTTTGTTGATTATGTAATTCATCTAGTATTTATTTGGGAATGCATGAAACTTGTCATTGATTGATTATATCTTATTGTTTTCTTATTGAGGATTGTGGATCTTCTATATTCACCAATTAAGACATGACAGATTCAATGAGTATAATTGATTATAGTTTATAATTCTTGTTTCCTATTGCTTCTTGTGATGGATGTGCACGTTAGGCTTTAGAAAACTAGCCATAGGATACTAAATTGGCATAGACTTCTAGGGAAACGCAAGTGTGTAGAAAGGATACCATCAGTAATAGTCTTCATACTACCTTACCCCTAATATGGTTGACCCCTCTTAAGATATTTCAATTGCATGTAATATACACTTAGGGGCCTTATGATAGTCTTCATACTACCTTACTTGTGCGTTGCCTTAACGGAATATTACGTAAACGGCGGGTTTGTGTAATTTGTTCATGACTTAGGAAATACTTACACAGATCATCTCAAGTGTGACAAAGCAATATGTAGAATTGGATAGCTAGCAAGGAGTAGTGCATCCCAGGTGAATACGCTTCGTTGTATAATTGTCCTCCACGCCATTAAAGTAGAATTAGATTAGTAGATTAATTAGTGAAAACAAAACAACCTTCAAAAACCAATATTTACTTGCTTTCATAAAATATAAAAACAAAAAAATAATCTTCCTTCAACCCTTAAACCTTTATGAACATTCGATCTGGCCTTCACAGTGTTGTTCCCTTAGAGAACGATAACAACCCCTGAGTCTTGCCTATACTACACTAAAACGATTAGGTGCACTGCCTAGGGAGTTGTAAAACTTCTTGTTGAAGTCTAACGACGACCGCATCAAGTTTTTGGCGCCGCTGCCGGGGAATAGAGTAGGTTTCGAATTCTATCTAGCTTAGGTCTACTCACAAGATTCCTATCAAGTGATATTTAATTTCTTGTCAATTAGCTTTCTTGTAGTCTATCTTTTCTTTGTGCTCTTTGTTTTGTAAATCACTCTTTCGTTCACCATCATGATGTATGAAAGACCACCAACCACACCCTTTCAAAACCCTCCACAAAACACAACCTTCCCATTCCAAAATTATACCTTGGTGTTCCAACAACATCAAGATAAACCTATCAACGATGTGTAGACTCATTTCAAAAACTTAATCCAAAGAGTCCCTCATTATGGGCTCAATTTATTCTCCCTTACTCAATTCTTTTATGATTATGTTGATGACTATACCCAAATGGACCTTAACTTTACATCAGACAGGAACCTTAGGAAATTAAGTGGTAAAGAAGCATGGGAGGCCATAGATAGTTTTGCCTAAGGCCAAAAAGAATGGGACAAACCTTTTAAAGTTATTTTTGAGAAAGAATTAGCAATTTTAAGGGCTCAAATAGATGAATTGGTTGGCAATGGGAAGGTTTGGGTTGATATGCATAGTAATATAGCATGGGATAAGGTGGTTAACCTGAGCCCACAAGATACCCCACAAGCCCTCCCATCATTTGAGGTATACACACCACCCGTGACTTACCCAGAAGAAATAGAAGAGTCCATAGGAATCCCAATGGAGGTAGAACCTTTTGACCAAACACAACTAGAGGATTTAGGCTTGAATACTTGTAATCATGACATTCCTCTTAATAATTAGGAAATTCCTAGTGTCAATGAACTGGAGCCTCAACTTTTACCTAAATTTTCACCATTAGATGTAAATCTAGGAGACAAAAGAGGAACCGACCCACCCATCAACCCATATAGTCCGGGTAGTTTTACGATGAAGGTATTAAAACCCTTGACCATTCATACACCACCTTCACCCCATGTGGCATACTTCCATCAAAATTATGTGTATCGCTACTATCATCCACACTTAATGTTAAGTGTAGGGGCCCCACCATTTACGCGTCAAATAAGCATAGAGTCAGGCTCGTGACTCGAACAAAAATAAGCGCTTTTTAGGAGGCAACCCAATCTATTATTTTCTTGCTTATTAGGTGTGTCTTGTGTGTTTGTTTTGAGTCATATGATTATACTAATCAATTTTGTGGTTTATGCAGTAAAATTTACAGGAAATAACTAATAGGATACTTGTGCAGAATTTTTTTTCCAGAAAACGAAGAGAATTTTCTTTACAATGTCTGGAGACGGCGTCGCCAGCCCAGATACTGTAAATTTCATATTTTCTTGAATTTTTGAAAAATAACTTTTGTATAATTTCCAAAATTTGTAATTTTTCTGAAACATGCAAAAAACCATGACTATATTAGTACTTTCAACCTATCTTTATTGCTTTCGTAGAGTCTAAATTTAGTTAATGTGGTTGTATTTATCATTCACTCCTAGATTTTACGCTTGGTATAGTTGTATCTTGGTCTTTGATTTACAGGTTATATTTGATAAGAAGAAGCTTGGAAGTTCCTAGGAAGTTTCATATGATGATTCTTAGAGGACGATTTAACCAATTATCACATGTTTTTTCTCTATTATTGAGCAAACCAGGGGAGCACTAGTTTCTTTTACTTGTTTTCTTTTCCCTTTATTCGTTTATATGGGTACTTTTAAAGAACATTGGGGGACAATGTTCAACTTAAGTGTAGGGGGAAAATAAGCCTTAGAAACTATTCCTTCAATTGTCATTTGCTTTGTGCTTAAAATGATGGGTAATATATCGAAACATAGCATAGTTAGTACATAAATTGCTAAATGATAAAGGCATTAGATTAACCCATGTTTTAACCGCGTATTTAGTTATGATTGATCCATCATCGACTGTATAAACTATCCTACACCGTGCTTCATAACTCATTTTTAGTGAAGACTGTCTTGTCCCTTTGAGTAACCCTCCGAGCTAACCTTTTTCCACGGTTCTTCTCCGGTAATTTTTTCTGGTTAACACCGAACTAATTAAGTGAAAGAGCATTGTTAACCCTTAAACTAATTGTTACAACCAAATCACCTTAGCCTACCTTGTATGTACTCTCTTTTAGTACATTATTGTCTTAACCCAAGTTAATTATTAAGTACATGGTTGCTAAGTCCTTATCCTTGTAAATACAGTTTTGGGATGAATGAGATTCATGGTAGTATATATTCCGTGGGAATAATAGGGAAGAAAAAGTTAAGGTCAATAACCCCCAATGTTTGTCAAATAATCCCATGTTATGTTTGATCCCCGCAATTCGGTCATTAGTTAGATTGTAATTATGAGTTCTAAAACTCAAGTGTAGGGGTGCATCTATAAGCCCCAAGTGATGTATTATGTTATCAAAAAAATAATTAGAAAAGGAAAAGAAAAGATATTGATGTAGAGTTCTATAGAGTTTGTATATCTTTGTCCAAGTGTTTGGCTTAGCAACCCAATCAGCGTGTATTCGTATAAATAATTAGCTAAACCTTTCACCCCTAAATTCACCAGAAAGCCACCCCTAAATATATCCCATCCGTTTTCGTTTCCATTAATGTTATCTTACATCTACACTTCATAACCATTCAAAAGACCTCTTTAATAGTAATAACTAATACTTGCGCCTAGCGGTGGAGGTTTGATCATTTACCAAGCCTATGGTAATTTATATGCTATAAAAGGTAATGAGTGTTATTTTCCCGTTTCCCCATATTGTTATAATTTATTATACACCCGAGAGAAAGAGAGAATCCTAAACACTTATGTGAGGTGCTAGTATATACTTTCCGTGCTTTTAATTACGAGGTCTAGGAGGTTGTGTCGTAAACTGAATTTAAAGAGTAGGTTAAATGCCCTAATATTGCTATTGTCTAGGTAGAAAAGCCCTTCAACTTTACACGATGAAGGCTTAAAGAATCTTTTATAGACTGTGGAGACGGCGTCAGGATTTCATGCGACGCCGTTTGGACTTCAAAGCGACGACGTCATAATTATTGCAACGGCATCAGAAC
>BQNB010020810.1:0-65023 GCA_026074375.1 Tanacetum coccineum | reverse complement strand
CGTATCGATTTACCATTCCAGCCTCGTTGGGGATTTACGACCCGGGAAAGCTCTATACTACTTCTCGGTATCATTGACTCTGCTTTTAGACTATTCTTACTATATATTTGATATTTTATTATATTATATATATTTTAAGGTATAATTTGAACCGATCATTCATTAAAAATTTCTTTTATTAAAGTTGATAAGCACTAGCTTATCAACAACTTTGCTTTTAAAGTAGTTTTTGAAAATAAAAAAAAGGGAAAGTGGAAGTCGGGGGTGAGCAAGACTCGAACCCCCGACCTCAACACTCTCAACCTTTATAACACACACACTACCACTGCGCCCTTGGGTCTTATTCGTTATTCATTCACACAATTTATTCTTTATACTCATTTTAGCCTTATAAGCTTAATAAGTTGTTATAGCTTATTTCGCAGCTTATTCAATAAGCTGTGATCTCAAGCTTATTTTTCCTAGGTTTTAAGTAGTATAAGCTATTTTCTGTAATTTTTCCAGAATTTTTATAGTTCGTTTAGTATTTTTAAACATTTATTTTCATTAAAAACTTAAAAAATTCATAAAAAATAGAAAAATAATCAAAAAAATATAAATCATTTTTTAGAAAATTTTCTTTTATCATAAAGTTCATAGGAAAATTAGTTTTGCTTTCGTAAGGTCTAAATTGCAAAATTTTGTTTTTTAAAGAACGGGATTCGTTCCCGTTCTCGTTTTTCGTGTTTTAACGCTCATTTTAACTCAGTTTTTGTTCTAGTTTTCTTTAAACTTACTTTTTAGTCAAATAGAGTCCATTTAAAAAGAAAAAATTAAGTTAGGTTTATTTTTAGTAATTTAGGGTTTTTGACCTCCGTTTAGGGGTCCCGTTTTGCGTTTTTAGTTAAATTTTGATTTCTCGTTATTTGTCTTCATGCTTAATTGTTAGAATTTGTTAATTTTAATTTTTAAAAAGTAGACAATAAATCAATCTTTTGTTTCCAATTCAAATCATTGTCTGAACATCAAACGTGGTTTCAATTTCACAAGTCGTTGGGGGATAACGACCCGGGAATCATACTTTCCAGTTTATATACGTATTGTATTATATATATTTGTGAAGATTTTCCTTTTTACCTTTGTCCTCAAGGGTAAACTGGTAATTTTCCATAATCTTATATATTTTATTATTACGTATATATAGATTCTGACGAATCAATAGCTTATTTGTTTTGCTATTTTCTTGTCCTTAGTGCTTATTAAGTCTGGTTTTAGGATTATTTTTAGCTCATTAAGATTTCTAGTTGCTTATTAAGTCTAAAATACCAAGCAGTTTTCAAGTAAACAAAAAAGTCTTAAAATGCAAACTGTCATTTTCTTTAGTGCTTTTTTCTGCTTATTAATAAGTTTCAGCAATAAGTTGTTTATTAAGGTGTTATTTGTGTTTGTTCTTTAGTTTTTTCAAAAAGAAAATAAAAAAAATAATTTTAAAAAAGGAAGTCACAGGGTTCGAACCTGTGACCTCCCTCACACAACACCAACACCTCATCCACTGCGCCCTTGGGACTTTTTCATAAATCCCTTGCATTATTAATTTCTTATATGCAATTTTAGTCCTAGCTTATTTAGCTTATTTGATTTTTAATACCTTATCCGTTTTAGATTTTTGAATTATTTTTCTTTGAAAACCTCCTTATTAGCTTAAAGTATTTTTAGGATTTTTCTTAAAATTTTAGGATTAAGTTTAGTTTTTTTAATTTAATCTCTAGTATTATTTAGTTTAAAAAAATAGTTTTAATTAGTTTAAAAGTTTAAAAAAATATTTTCTGTGTTTTAAAAAATAGATTAATGCATTTTAGTTTAGAAATTTGCAATTTGAGTTTTTAAAGTTTTAATTTGTCATATTTAGTTCATATAGGTAGTTATATTTAGTTTTATTTGTTTTGAATCATACTTTCCAGTTTATATACGTATTATATTATATATATTTGTGAAGATTTTCCTTTTTACCTCTGTCCTCAAGGGTAAACTGGTAATTTTCCATAATCTTATATATTTTATTATTACGTATATATAGATTCTGACGAATCAATAGCTTATTTGTTTTGCTATTTTCTTGTCCTTAGTGCTTATTAAGTCTAGTTTTAGGATTATTTTTAGCTCATTAAGATTTCTAGTTGATTATTAAGTCCAAAATACCAAGCAGTTTTCAAGTAAACAAAAAAGTCTTAAAATGCAAACTGCCATTTTCTTTAGCGCTTTTTTCTGCTTATTAATAAGTTTCAGCAATAAGTTCTTTTATTAAAGTAGCTTATTTTTGTTTGTTCTTTAGTTTTTTCAAAAAGAAAATTAAAAAAAATAATTTTAAAAAGGAAGTCACATGGTTCGAACCTATGACCTCCATCACACAACACCAACACCTCATCCACTGCGCCCTTGGGACTTTTTCATAAATCCCTTGCATTATTAATTTCTTATATGCAATTTTAGTTCTAGCTTATTTAGCTTATTTGATTTTTAATACCTTATCCGTTTTAGATTTTTGAATTATTTTTCTTTGAAAACCTCCTTTTTAGCTTAAAGTATTTTTAGGAATTTTCTTAAAATTTTAGGATTAAGTTTAGTTTTTTTTAATTTAATCTCTAGTATTATTTAGTTTAAAAAAATAGTTTTAATTAGTTTAAAAGTTTAAAAAAATATTTTCTGTGTTTTAAAAAATAGATTAATGCATTTTAGTTTAGAAATTTGCAATTTGAGTTTTTAGAGTTTTAATTTGTCATATTTAGTTAAATAGTTAGTTTAATTTAGTTTTTAATTAGTTTTTATTTGTTTTAAATGTCATTAGATTTTTAAATTGCTTTAATTTCTAGTTTAAGCGTTCCTTTATGTGCTTTCCCTTTGCGTTATTAGATTTAGAATTCAAAACCAAAACTTATATGACAATCAAGCTCGATTTACAACATGAACATAGAATTTCCATTCACCTCTCACCGAGGAGAACGATACCCGTGTTGATTACTTATTATTCTTTCCTAAGAATAATTTGTATGATACTTTGCTTATGTATATGTATTATATATATATATATATATATATATTGAGGGTTATTTGTATGATACGTATGAAAACGAATATCAATCATGAGCTTAAGGAAAAGGGTTATTTGTTTGATACGTATCATAACGTTTATCAAAATGGCGTCGTTGTCGGGGAGAGGTGTAGCGATTTTTACGGGATTGTTCATGTTCGAGCTTTGAAGATCTTTTCCCCGTGAAAGTTATCGTTTATTTTATATAAAAATACAAAAATATTTTATACTTCTATTTTTATTTTCTTTTATTTTAATATTGAAAATAACCGTGTTGTCAATTGTTAAATCGGCTCACCTTTAGATTAACAAACTATAAGAGAGGTATAAGGAGGGTCGATCTTACGAACTTCGACCCAAAAGGAGAAGGTTTTATAACGATTAACGCTTACTCGCATACATCCGCTTCTTTGTTGCGTTTTCTGAGAGCAACCTGCAACCTTTGGGACTTTCGGTTACCAAAAATATTTTTCTTTCTTTAATTTCTTTTCCTTATGTATTATTTTAAAAATCTATAAATATTCTTCTTTGTCCTCTTATTCGTTTAATTCATATTCTTCTCTACCCTCTAATCCGATAATTCTTCAACATGTCTTGGTTTTCGAGATGATTGTGGTATGGAGGTCCGTTGAACGGTGGAAATTGTCGGCAATGTACCAATGTGAGTTTTGGAGACGAGTTTGTCCATAACCCTGATCCCATTTCAAATGATGAAACACCCGATTTTTCCTACCCACCTTCATAGCCCCAAACATCTTCGTTCGACCAATTTCATTGTTTTGGGTGTGGAGATCCGTTAGAAGATGGTGTACGTTGTCAATAGTGTACTTGCAAGTGGTGTGGATATAATCTTAAAGGAGGATTTTGTTTGTTTTGCGCTTCAAGAGATGGAAATTCATCCATTGAGGCTCCTAATCCGAACTCTTTCAATGATCCTTCAAACGTTTTCACTTACCCTCCACAACCCCAGTACGAATCATACTCGTGTGAATTATGTGGGAACAACGCTCATTATGGTTATGATTGTCCACCACGGGTGCCGCTTGTCTATGAGCAGGAACCGTGCTACAATTAAAACTTTAGTGATAATTATTATCCACAAAATTCATCGAATTTTCCACAACAATATCTTTGTTGTGAAAACTGTGGGGGTCCTCATGAAAGTTTTTAGTGTCAACTGATGAATCAAAACTACTTTGAGCCTAATTCTAACTATTTCGGATTTGACCGACCCTCGCAGTATCCCATCGATCAATCACCTCCTCAAGAAATGAGTATACAAGATATGGAGCTTCAGAAGCAGCAGTATTTAGAGGAAATGCAAAGTATAAGTAATCAAATTCAGATTAAAGATTATCGTAATGAGAGAATAGATATTCATTATAGAAGGGAATGTGAAATTAAGATTGATGAGCTTAAGGCTAAATTCAATAAAATGAGTATTGAAATTAATAAAAAGAAAGAGCTTCGGAAACGAGAGCAGGTAGCTAATCTTAGTACTCATACTCCCGAACCTTCGCGACGTTTCAATTTTACTTGCTATGATGACGATGATGACGATGAGGAGAGAACTATGCCTTTGAGTGAAATTATTTCTCAACTTCCTCTGTCTATTGTAATCACCACTTCCCCTCCCGTCTTACCAATTGAGGATCTCAAGGATTCTCCCATCATGGGGAATAAGGAACTTAGCACTATTCCTAAAAAGGAATTGGACAAATTCATAAAGTCTAGTGTTGAGGACCTTGTTCCAATCCTAAGTGAGTCTGAGGATACATCCAGGAGTGATAGTGAGTGTGATTTACCTTCGTGTGATGATTTCTCTCCCATTAACATTCCTGAGGGAAAATCCATGACTTTCTATAACCTTCTCTTCGATTCAAATGAAGATTTTACCTCTAGTGATGACGAATCACTATTCGATGAGGGCGTTCTGGAAGATAAGGTTAAAATTTACTTGAACCCTCTTTTCGAATTCGATGACTAATATATCTCTAGTGACATAAATCTTCTTTTTGATAAGGTGTTAGAGAACATCGAGAGTAAGGAATCTTATGTTTCTAACCTTGATGAGCCGGCTTTGCTTGTCACACATTTTTCTGATGCTAATGAGGATGAGTGTTTCGACCCAGGATATGGATATTTCTACGGATATTGAGGACAGTTTTTGGTATGTGCTATTTTACACATACCTTTTACCTTGTAAAACGAACCTAAAAGACCAAAAACATAATAAAAATGGCAAATATATGCTTGTTTTTGTTTTTGTGTTTGTGTATGTGCAGGTACGGATATTAAAGAAATGGACAAAATTAAAGCAAAAACGGACAAAGCTGAACACGGGAACGGATAGAGTGCACAAGAGCCGGAAGTTTCTAGCAAAAGGTCAACAAAGTCAACCTTGGTCAACCCTTGGTCAACCCACAAAAAGACAAAACCCTCAAAATACCTAAATGAGCCTTAATGTTAAATCAATTTCATAAAAAGTCCCAAAATAATTTACACCGTTAGTCCTTTATTAGTCCTTAAAACTAATAAGGACTAACGATCGTTATCTTTTAACCATAAACCCATTTACCCTTTACCCTTTTTAATCCACCGAGCCCAAAACAATCCCATGGCCCAAACCCTTTTAAATATAAAAACCTAGCCCAAGTCAACCCATCCAACCCCGAGTCAAACCCCCAAATTTATACAGTCAAAATTATACTATTTATCTCTTTCACATTTCCCTCTCTTTTCACTTTTATCATAACACACACGAACCAGGGTAAATCCTCTCCACCCCACACGTCTAAAGGGCTTCTAGAAGATATGACAAGTTCTGACATCCTGACAGTCCATGCTGGCGATTCGTGTGAAGTGGGATTTGATCCAAGGGTTGAGATGGATTTAAACAAGCACACGGATAAATCAAGGGCAAGGATTTGAGTATCTGAATCCTCTCATACAACTAGCACACATCAAGGTCGAGAAGCTTCCACACATTACTATAAATTAAGGAGATGATCACTCAGTTGAAGGCATCTAGGAGTAGGAGTAGTATAGGTAGATTAGCTTATTTTCAGCTTATTTTTACTGTCTTTCATTTAAAGTGAATTTCCATTTTATAAGCATTGTAACTCATTCTGATTAATAAATTTCAAGTTTCATTTCAATCCATGTTGTTTGCCTTTAAATTTACTCTCATACTTTAAATTTGTTTTCAAGTGATTAAATAAGCTACTAATAAGCTCGTGTCAGTCTTACATACTTAAATAATGCTCACATTAACTTATTTAAGCTATCTGATTATTTGGTTTAGTGAATAATTCATTCACTTAAAAGGAAATGAAGTTTAAGTTTTTGGACGATAAGGTAAATTTGGAAGAGCTTATGGGTATTTAGTAGTGCTTATTAATAAGCTGGGTAGGTTAAAGCTTAAATTTGATCTTATTACTCCTGTTTTGAGCAAGGAGTTGAGGTAAACACTTCTTTTTACCATTTTTAGCTTTGTTTCTTATTTAAATGCTTATTTCCTTGTTGCTTATTTTAACTGCTTATCTTTATTGCTTATTGCTTAATTTAGCTTAACTCATTTTTGTTATCAACTGTTTTCACAAAACTTTGCTTAAATCATCTTTAATCTGTTTTAAAATTGAATTTTCAAACTTAAAGGGGTGTTTGGGACAAGGACCCAAAACGGGTCAAACCAGTTTTAAAATTGCATTGGGTCACTCAGTCCCCTTTAACAAGCTTTATTTAGTTTTGTCAATCTGATTTTAAAAAGTTTTTATTGTTAAATCTTAGTTTAATGTGTTTTCTAACCATTCTCCAAAATCTGTGTTTTAAAATTCTTGCAAACTTCTTATTTGTAGCCTTGCCTTTAAAAGTTTTTGAAGCCTTGTTTGTGTCTTGGTTTGGACTAGAATGCAGTAGGATTAGTATTGGCTAAGTGCCTTTTGTCACTTTTGTTTTTGTGCAAAATCTGTCAAGTTAAATTTCCTTTTAAGTTTTAAAAGAGTTTTTCATATTCAAATTTAGCTTGGTTAAAATAGACTTTAGAGTTTGCAATTTAGATTATAAGCTCATTAGGTGTCCTATTTTATCTGTTCATGCTTATTTTGAGTTTTTATGTCCTTTTCCTAGCTTAAATCCTAGGCTGCAATTAAGCCTTTTTGTCCTTTAAGAAAATTCACTCAGTAGGAGCTAAGTGCTTTCAGCTTTTTCCTTTGCCTTTTTCTTAGTTCAGCTTATTTTCAAATTCCATTTTCTTTTATGCTTATTGTAGTCTAGAAGTTAATCTTTAAGCTAGTATAAGCCCTATGGTCATAAGGATCCATTTAGGGGCTTATTTTTAAGCCAAAAGATAGCCCCTAGGTTGTTTGTCTCTAGTTTTAGCCTTAAGATCTTATTTGATTTTTATGATTTCTCTGCCTGTTTCCTTGGCTTATTTGTGTTCTCATTTTTCTTATTAGTTATAACCCTTGTTCTGTTTTGCTTATTTTCCTTTTGAATTGTGCTTATTAGTCATTAAAATCCCAAAAAGTTTAAGCCTTAAGCCTTAGTTCATTATAAGCTTTTATGTCTGTCTTTTTTGTGTTTTTCCAGCTTATTTATAAGTTTTCCCAAAAAGTTGTAGTTAAGAAAAATGTTTATTTTCATGTCCTCTTTAAATTTTTGCAAAAAGTTTTTTTTAAATGTTTTATAAAAAGGGTGAGGCATGGGGGTCGAACCCATGACCTCCCCTTTACACCCACACGTCCTTAACACACACTCTCAATACCAGTAGCGCCAGTAGGGCCATCTGGTTGTGTGCTTCCTTATTTATTCTTTATAGGCTTTTAGGCCCAATAAGCTTATAAGCTATTTTTGCTTTTTAACAGCTTATTGCGATAAGCTATTTTACCCAGCTTAATTTTCTTAGGTTAAGCTTTGTGCAAGCTACTTTCAGTAATTTTTAAAATTTTTTATAAAATAGTTTAGTGTTTTTAATATTTAATTTAGATTAAAATCGTTTTTAATTCATAATAAAAAATTTAAAAGTAAAAAAAATAAAATTCTTTTTTTTTCAAAATTTTCTTTTATCATGTAGGACCTAGGAAAAATAAATTTGCATTCGTAGGGTTAATATTTTAAAATTTTGTTTTTTAAAGAACGGGATCTCGTTCCCGTTATCGTTTTCTTCATTTTTCAACTTTAAGTATTCTCGTTTTAGGATTTCCTTAGCCTTTTCTTATACGTTAGTAAAATAGGATTTGGAAAATTAGAAAAATCATTTTAGGTTTAAATTTAGATAATTTAGGTTTTATTTGGCGTGTTTCTTAAATTCCCGTTATTGATACTTAATTGTTTTCCCTTGCATGTTTTATTTGATTTTAATTGTAGAAATAGATAAACAAATCAAAAATCTTCGAAACCATTCAAAACGCGCGATCACGGACTTAACCGATTCTCAATTCACGCTTCGTCGAGGGAAAACGACCCGGGAGGTTTTTAAGACAACTTTGGTTAAAAGTTCGTTTCTAAAACCCGACGGAAAATACTTACTATACTATAATTGTTACTATCCTTATATACTTATATTTTATATTATATATATAGTGTGTTCGGACTCGTATGAAATTTTTGGCGCCGTTGCCGGGGAAGTGTGTTACAATTATCGTGTTTCGTTCGAAGATTAGTGTTTTTGAAGAACCTTCCTCGTGAAGTTATTTTCTGTTTGTGAATATTTTACACTTCTATTTTCTTTTATTTTAATATAAAAATAACCATTTGTTAATCGTTTTTACGGCTTACCTTTAGATTACGTGCTATAAGGAAAGTTTAAGGCGGGTTTGATCAACATCACCCAAAAGGAGAAGGGTTATTCTAAATAGCGCCTCGCGCTTAACAACTCCTCTGCTTTCTTGTATGTATTTTTAGAGAGATACCGTGCACGTTTAATTTTCGGTTACCAAAAATATTTTTTTATTTTAATTCCTTTTCTTATAAATTGTTTTCAAAAGCCTAAAAATATTCTCCGTTACCTCTTATCCGTTTAATTCTTTATTCTTATCATCTATATTGTTTAATTCCTTCTTATGACGTCATTTAACCAACGTGAGTGTACGGGGTGTGGACAACCATGTGATGGCTTTTATTGTTATCTATGTACGTGTCCACAGTGTGGTGTTAATCTTCTACTTGGAACTTGTTTAAATTGAACTTATGGTGATGGAAAGCCAGTCACTTGTTGTGGGTGTGAAGGCCCGTTAAGAGGAGGATTTTGTTCATTTTGCGCTTCAAGAGATGAAAATTTATTCGATTATAATCCAAATCCGAATTCTTTTAATGAATCTTAAAATTTTTCCGATTACCCTCCACAACCCCAGTACGAGATGAATATTTGTGAGTTATGTGGAAACGATGCTCATTATGATTATGATTGTTCGCCTCAAGTTCCGTTTGTTTACAATCAGAACCCGTGCTTCGATCAAAACTTCGATAATAATTTTCCACAAACTTCACCAAGTTTTCCACAACAATATCTTTGTTGTGAGAACTGCGGGGGTCCTCACGCGACTTTTCAGTGTCAACCGATGAACCAAAATCTATCTAATTCTAATTCTTCCGGTTTTGACCAATTTCAACCCCCGCAGTATCCCGTCATTCATCATTCTCCTCAAGCAACGGATACGGAATTGTTGCAAGCTAGAGAAAATCTAATGGAAACTATTCAAGCCTTTTTAAAGGAGTATGATCATATACCTCCTGAAGAAAAGTGCATGGCTTTATTGCTAACGAGGAGAGATTTCTTAAGATTAAGCAAGCAGTGGAAGAAGAGCAGAATCAACCTGAAGATATGCAAGAATTGCTTCTTAAACTTATGGATGATTTGCAAATTCTTAAAGGAATTCAACAAGAGAAAAAGAAGCCGGCAGCTCAAAGTTTTACTCCATATGGAAATTTTTCTATGATCGACGATGTGGAAGTGTTAATGAAAGACATTTATACCTTCTTAAGGAAGTTTAGTCGTATACCTTTTGGAGTAACACCAAAGGTTATATTGATAGCTTGGGAGAGATTTGGCGAAATTAAGTATGCTTTGACGGACAAGCAATATCGACAAGAGGATATTCAAGAATTGATGAGTAAACTCCTTGAAGATGTGTGAAATATTAGTGAAGAGCTATCAGAATATATTAATTGTCCAAGCTGGAATCGTCCTATTTTCTACGACGATGACGATGATGGGTATACTATTATATATAGAAAGCCTAAAGCAATCACACCCGACTTACCAATCGAGGAACCCGATAACTCTCTCATAATGGGGGATGAGCATCTTGACACTATTCCGGAAATAGAATCGGACGAAATAATAAAGTCTAGTGTTGAGATCCTTGTCCCAATCCCAAGTGAGTTCGAGGGTATTTCCGACGATACGTGTGATGTGCCCATTTGTGAAGATCCTTCTACTTTTGATGCTTTGAGCGATCATTCTGAGATTTTATCCGATTCCAACGATGATGGTACTTCGAGTGATGACAATGATTTTGAGGACATCGAGTACGTTAGCTTAGAGGAGGTGAATGATGTTGATCAAGAAGAGAAAGAGTTTGACTTAGAAGATATTCTTCAAATCCAAGACGTTATTCTTCGTGAGAAATTATTAAACATTAGTCGTCTTATTACTAATATCGAATCTTTGAATGACAACCCTACTCCTGATCATGTGTTCAAGTCTCCTTCTTCATTTCCTATTCCTGTCACGGATAGTGATTCGTTCTTTGAGAAGTCCGATACTTCTCTCTCTTATTCGGATAATTCTTTACCCGAATTCGAGCCTTTTAGCGATGATACGGAAGAGACGAGAAGTGGCAGTACCACTACTCATGCTAATAACTCTCTTCCCGAGTATGATTCGTTTCTTTTTGAGATTGAGCCCGATCAGGGTGAGTTGACCAACGTTGTTATAGAAGAGGTTGATACATTTCTTGTTCCGGAAGACTCGATACCACCGGGTATTGAAAGTAATTTTTACCCAGGGGGAGGTGAGATTAATATTTCTCAAAATGTTGAAGATGACGATTCCTTCACATTTGTCATTCGGACTTTTCTCCCGTTTCTCACCTACCCTGCGGATTCTCCTTTACTTCTCTCCACCAGGAGTGAAGACACCATTTTTGACCCCGGCATCTTCACTTAGAGCCGGTGGCATCTCATCGGGATGGAACTTTCATGTGCTTTAATGTTTATCCAAACATTAATGAAAGCCCGATTGAGATTTTCTTTTCCATTTTGCTTCCCCATGGACAACTTAATTCGGGGTCGAGTCAAGCTCGTGACTCGGTTAACAAAAACAAGCGTTTCTATCTTCTTATCTATTTTCTAACAATTAATGTGAGGAGGCTCGCCTCTTCCTTTCTCGTGGTTTGTATTTTGTGATTTTATGTCCAGGATACCCGGATTTTGAAGACTCTCGTGTTCATGGTTTTGTCCATTCATACATTCGAGCTTCATATCCTCAGCTTCATTTAGGGAATTTGAAGAGTATGGTTAAAGTTTTCGACCCATTCATACATTCGAGCTTCATATCCTCAGCTTAATAATGACACTATCCCTTATCTCCCTCCTGAGGTATTTTTAGATCATGACCCGAAGAACTTAAAGGATGAACCTGATAATTTGAAGAGTATGGTTAAAGTTTTCGACCCCGGGATTTGGGAGAAAAAATTTTCTCCAACATATGTGAAATTACCCTTTGAGGATCGCCATTATTTTTCCCTCACATATGTTATCCGAATTTTTCTTCCTTATTTCACCTATGCGGTGGATTCTTCTCTTCCTCTCTCCTCCGGGAGTGAGGATATCATTTTTGACCCCGGCATCTCCGCTTATAGTTTTTATTTCTTAGAGCCGGTGGCATATGAAAAGATTTGCTCTTCCACATGTTTTGTCCCTAATATCACGATGATATGGGGAGAGTCAAGCTAGAGACTCGCACAAAAGCAAGCGCTTCGTGGGTGGAAACCCATGCTTATCCCTAGTAGTAGTATATTAGTATAATAGTTATGAATAAGTGTGACGTGAGGAGGCTCGCCTCTTCCTTTCTCGTGTTTCGTGGCTTGTGTTTGATGTTCAGGATTGCCCTGGATTTTGAAGACTCTCATGCTCGTGGTTTTGTCCATCGTTCACTCGATCTTCAATCCTTAGCATGATTATATATGGGAATCTGATATCCTAGATCTTATTGATTAATGTTTATCTATTAGCATAATTAATAAACGGCTTTAGATTTACGTAGAGACCCTTTAAACATTGAGGACAATGTTTAGTTCTAGTATGGGAGATCTTTCGATCTGATCTTACTTGAATTTTCTTTGTCTTCATGTAATCCTGTTTTGCCACCAAAAATATGTGATTTTATGCCAAAATTAAAAAAATTTCAAAAAAAGAATAAGTGTTTTGACACATATTTTGTCTTTTTGAGAATAAATTTTGACTTGATCGAGCATGTTGTGCTTTAGCTTGCCCCTTAACCTATATAAATTTAAGCTTTTGCTAGTCTTTTATACAAGAAGCTTTAAAACACAAATTCTAGCTTGAAAGAGCCAAGAGTTTGCAAGTTTCCATAATAGACTTTAAATATGCAAAGCTTATTTTTATTAGACTATGCATTCGTGGATCTTTATATTAAAGATTTTAAATTTGTGAAGAACGGAAAATGATAGAGTTTTATATAAGTTAGATGCTAAATGTGGAGTAGTTGGATCTCTTTAGAGCTCATAGAGGTTAATTGTGGCTTTCTGCTCCCACCAACTTAATAAACATTATATAATTATTAATAAATAAAGTTGCTTTGGTTTTTGCGATTCTTAGTTTAGATCCCTTCGTAGAGATTCCTTCTGGTGAAAGTAAGGTACACATCAAGGTTTTGTCAGTGTTGTGGGGAAATAGACTCCTGGACCATGGTCGGCTCGCATATCGATGTGGCAGTTGTTAAAAGACCACAGGACTTGAAATTTGGCTATAATGTAATAATAAACCAAAGCTGAAATAAGACTTGTGGATCATGGTCGGCTCACATACCGATGTGACAGTCGTTTAAAATGTGGAGGTAATAATAATAAAAATAATAAAAACTGTGGGCTGATAAAAGTTTAATGTCTCTGGTCGGTTCGCTCCCAATGTGGTAGTCTTCAAAAGAAGGCTCATAGTAAGAATAATAATCCGAGACTGATAAAAGTTTGTTGCATCTGGTCGGTTCGCTCCCAATGTGGTAGTCTTCAAAAGAAGGCTCATAGTAAGAATAATAATCCGAGACTGATAAAAGTTTGTTGCATCTGGTCGGTTCGCTCCTAATGTTGCAGCCTTCAAAATGGTCGAGGAAATTACCGAGGTCGAAATAAGACTACTGGCTCTTGTCGGTTAGGACGCCCGATGTGTCAGTTGTTTAAAGGACCCAGGTTTAATAATGTTGCAATAATAATAATAATAAAGCCAAATTTCAACTCTGAGGTTATCTAAATAAAGCCCCCATCTCTCGACTCGTAGTTGAGTTGTTTCAGGTGAAATAAAAAGGATAACCCCTAAATCATGCGAAATTAGAACCTTAATGTGGACCTTATTCTCGCCATATTGTCTCTTTAGGAAAGGATTTCAAACTAATTATGGTCTAAACTGGGTTTACTTTATATGAATAAAGACTTAATTTATTTGTCACCAATAATAAGAATAAGACCTTTAGAGATTTAGGAATAAAGGAGCGAAAAGTAGCTATGCGTACACAATTAGCATTTATGAGTAGTGTTAGCATCTTAACTTGTATTTAACAATGATTTCGTTTTTAAGCTTGGTTTGGGGCAGGTGAAAATCAAGGACGATGAATTTATCTTTTTGACACTATTCAAAGTGTTTCTTTTTCCATGATCCTAAAAGTTATAATGAAATTCGATCATGTTGTCACTTGTGAAAAATTAATATATGCATATATATATAAATGGTCAAACGGGGGGCCTTTCAAAACTAGTGATTTTTTAATTCCCTTAGATGAATACTTAGCTACTTTTCGAAGTAATTAGTTTAAGGGGGTTGAAATTTTTGGTTTTCTAAGTGTGTATTTATGACATTGCGTGAGGACACGACAATAGCTTAGTATGGGGGATTTTTTATATGTGTTTAATCACATATCATTTTTCCTTATTAAAATGAGCTTAAACGACCAAAAATACATAAAAAATGCATTGTATGTGTGTATTTTATGATTTGTATTGTGCAGGTATCGGATATATCAAAAAGGACAAAAACAAAGCTAAAATGGACAAATCCAAGCACGGGATTGGAAGAGCAGGAGAAAATCAAAGCCGAAAACCGAATTGTTAACAACCGAGGTAGTCATCTACAATCAGAAAAAGTTCAAATAATTAGTATTGTCGATAATTAAATTCTTAAAAGAATTAACAACCCAATTAATTACTAATAAGACTAAGATCCAACTTGACCTCCCACTTATTACCGGAGGTCTGACCAACGTGTAAACAAGTAGGGCAAGAGGTAAGCGACGAGCGTTAATTGCATAGAATGCAACTCTTAGTTTTATAAGACTTATGAAATTAGTAACTCTTATAGTAATATCAAATGCATATTTTGTTTCATCTTATGCCTCGGGGCCGAGGTCTGACCAGGTAACTCAATTTAAGTCGACCAAAAAAGAACGTGCAAAAATTGACATAGATCTTACCTATAAAAAAATTCGCCATAGGTTGGAGAGGCCCTGAGGTCTAACCAGAGAGGTCAAACCAAATGCACATGTTCTTAATTTTGGCTGGCATAAACTTAAAATTTTGCATAGGGGTATACATATAAATGTGACAAAATCGTATACAAGAAGCATGCAAAACATCTTGTAGCACAAGTTAAGAAAACATTTTGTTAACCTTTTGGTATAGACATCATTTTGTCAAATGTTCTCGGTAGCTCCATTTTGGACACACAAAGAAGCGGAGAAACAGGTCAGCGCGAAGCTTATTAAAAACCTGACTTCTTTTGGGGATCCAGAGCAACCCGCCTTAAACTTCTCTTATAGTTTGTCCATAATGGGTGAGCCGAACTTCCAATTGACTAATGATGTATTAATGTTAAAAAAACCCTTTGTTAACATTAGTTTTATATTTACCAATATCGCGGGAAGCATTAGAAATTGATCAAACCTTATATTGCACTTCTGCATGTGTCCGAAGACACAAGTTATTCCAATAATTCCCTCATATGCCGAAGCATGTAGTGGGGTGGGAGAATATTAAAGATCAATTTAACCCTAGAAGTTCACTAAAGCCATGGTTTATTAAGCCATGGTGCAATAGTGATTCATCATATGATAAAAGCATATAAAAACTAAAATTACACAAGAAATCAAATTTCATAGTTAAATGTCAGTATTAAATTTGTCCAAAAACCCTTATATGTGTTTAATCACATATCATTTTTCCTTATTAAAATGAGCTTAAACGATCAAAAATACATAAAAAATGCAGTGTAAGTGTGTATTTTGTGATTTGTATTGTGCAGGTATCGGATATATCAAAAAGGACAAAAACGAAGCTAAAATGGACAAATCCGAGCACGGGATTGGAAGAGCAGGAGAAAAGCGAAGCCGAAGGCATATTCATTTTTAATGGGCCAACCCGTAAACCATTTTATGGGACGGGTCAGCCTATTAATTTGATATTTGATCTTAGCCTTTTTAATAAGCATATATCCAAATTTAAAGTCCAAATGCTAAATCCATTTCAAGCCCAAGTCAAAGCCCAATCCATCCACATGCCTGATCCAGTCAATGAGTCAGAACATATAAACGCGCCTTTTTACTATTCATTATCCCTTTCATTTCACCCACAACAAAAACACACGGTAAACTATACCTCTCCACACACACGCTCCCACCCCTTTCTTCTAGAAGACTCAAGCTTGACACGTCTGACACAACCAAGTCCACATTGGCAATTGTGAGCACAATGATGGGTGGATTAGACGTGTATCAAATCAAGGGCTGTGATTGATTGATTTAAGGCGGTTTTGATTCAAGGGTTGAGATCAAAAGGATTGAAGACGCTCCTTGGCCTAGATGCTTCATCTTCCTGCTATAAATAGAGAAGGAATCACTCACACAGGGATCTATCTAGAGTAAGAGTAGTGTAGTGTAGTGTAGATTAAATTTTCCAGCTTATTTTATGCTTATTGTAATGAAATTCAGCTTAATGTACTCCTATTTTTATTAAGAAAAGTAATTTTCAGCTTAAATCATTTGTGTTCTTTAAATTCAGTTTTTACTTATGTCATTTACTTAAATTTCTTAATAAGCTAAAATGTTTACTCAATCCCTCTATAAGCTTAAATAAGCTCATAAAAGCTTATTTGAGCTTGTTTGTTCACTTTCAAGTCAGTTGGTTAAGTTTTGTAGTTTTGAGCTTAATATGGATGATAAGCCAGAAATGGATGGGCTTATGGGTTTTACCAGCTTGTTTATAGCAAACTGGAGCTTGTAGATAAGCTCCTTTGAGCAAATTAGGTCCCTATTAAGCTGGGATCAAGGTACATTTCTTTTACTTTATTTCTAGCTTAATTAGGTCTTTCTCAGTTAAAAAAATAGAATTTGAAAGTTTAAAGGGGTGTTTGGCATAAACAGTCTTAACATAAGTTAAGACTGCTAGGGTAATTTTTAGGTTTTAAGCAGCTTTAATTTTGCTTAAGTAAAAGTTTTAATGAGTTTAGGATAAGTTTTGATAAGATTAGTAGGTTGTTTTATCATATGTCAAGTCTGTGAGTTGAAATAAGATTTCTATTTACTTATTCGTAGAATGTCCAAAAAGTCCACTTGAGGTATGTTTTTATGATCAATGTGAGGTCTATGAGCATCATTGTCATTTATTTTTAAAGTCATTTTGATTGGTTAAGTCTTTTAAAGTTCTTTTGTTCAAAAATAGTTAAGTAAGTTAGAGATTTTAAGCTTGTTCTTTAGGGTCTGATTGAGCATGCCATTTAAGGTCCTTTCTTAGCTTAATTTGAGTTGAGTTTAGTTTTATTTAGCTTATTATAGTCTGAGCTTAATCTGTTTTAAGTTGTTAAAATGTCAAAGTCATTTTGATAAACGTTATGATACGTATCAAACAAATAACCCTCAATAATATATATATATATATATATATATATATAATACATATACATAAGCAAAGTATCATATAAATTATTCTTAAGAAAGAATAATAAGTAATCAACACGGGTATCGTTCTCCTCGGTGAGAGGTGAATGGAAATTCTATGTTCATGTTGTTATATCGTTTGTTTGTCCTTATATTAGTTTTGGTTTTGTATTCTACTTAAATCTTTTAACGCAAAAGGAAAGCATATTTTTTTGAAGCTTGTAAAACTATAAATTAAAGCAATTTAAAAATTCTAATGACATTTTTAAATTTCTATTAAAAACTAAATTAAAAACGAATTTATAAATAAAACTGTTTTATCTATTTATTCATTAAAACTCTAAAAACTCAAATTGCAAATTTCTAAACTAAAATACATTAATCTATTTTTTAAAACAAACTCAAATTGCAAATTTCTAAACTAAAATACATTAATCTATTTTTTAAAACACAGAAAATATTTTTTTTAACTTTTAAACTAATTAAAACTACTTTTTTAAACTAAATACTACTAAATATTAAATTAAAAATACTAAACTTAATCCTAAAATTTTAAGAAAATTCCTAAAAATACTTTAAGCTAAAAAGGAGGTTTTCAAAGAAAAATAATTCAAAAGGCTAAAACGGATCAGCTGTTAAAAATCAAATAAGCTAAATAAGTTAGGACTAAAATTGCATATAAGAAATTAATAGTGCAAGGGATTTATGAAAAAGTCCCAAGGGCGTAGTGGATGAGGTGTTGGTGTTGTGTGAGAGAGGTCACAGGTTCGAACCCTGTGACATCCTTTTTTAATTGTTTTTTTTATTTCTTTTTGAAAAAACTAAAGAACAAACAAAAATAAGCTACTTTAATAAAAGAACTTATTGTTGAAACTTATTAATAAGCAAGAAAAAGCGCTAAAGAAAATGGCAGTTTGCATTTTAAGACTTTTTGGTTTACTTGAAAACTGCTTGGTATTTTGGACTTAATAAGCAACTAGAAATCTTAATGAGCTAAAAATAATCCTAAAACTAGACTTAATAAGCACTAAGGACAAGAAAATAGCAAAACAAATAAGCTGGAAAAGCACTAAAAAGCATAAAGACAGCAGACCTCTAAGGACTCTTTAAGGACATTAACCACTATTTTAAGCTAGGTTATATGTCAAATAAGCAAATAGAATAAGATGAAACATGAAAACAGATTAAGAACTATACCCAATTAACACTAACAAGCTAAAATTAAGCAAAATGAGTACAAGAAATAAGCTAGAAAAGACTACTAAAAAAGACAGATACTACTACTTGTTTTTGGCTTATTGAAAATAAAGACAGTTTTGTAGCTTAAAAATAAAACTTAATAAGCAAAATTTTAAAGACTCAAAGTTAAAACAGATTAGGACCATGACTCAATAAGCAAGTTCAAACTAAAATTAAGCTTAATCAAACACTAAATAAGCTAACAACCTAAGCTAAAACAGACTGCAAACCCTAGTTTCACAAATACCACATAATTGGTCACAAGAAGTATGCTTACGTGTATAATATCAAACATGTTTAAACCAAATTTCTCTTTAAGTATTAGTCCGTTTTTAGAGTTTCATAAAGTCTATTTGTAAATATTGAGTAGTCACATGGCATATCACATATAAGCAATTAAAACAGACAAAAAGATGGAGTATAAGTAAAGACAGACTCTTATATGGAAAGCAGTAAATCATATAATGCCTCGAGTTCTCAAAAGAGTCTTCCCCAAACGGAGAACCAAAAGACTCTCACTAGGTTTTCTGCTAAAGTGCCTAGATCGCCACATCCGTCATATAACATGATTGCGCGAGTCTTAAGGCCGAGATAAAGAATAGAATGACATGGCAGCTTAATTAACTTTTAATTTTAATCTATTCTTCTTATTAACAAGTAACATAAGTTTAGAATCTAGGTCTTTATTTATTCTTTATGGCAATAATTGCATATTGTTGCCATAATTTTCTAATAAAACAATAAATAAAACATTTTCTCATGCAGCCCTAGCGTGTTTTATTCGTGTGTAACCCATAAACACCAAACGAGTTGGCTCGTGATGCCACTGTTAGGATTTAAGAACTAGTTAACCAATAACTACGAGTACACAGCGGATATGGATCTAGTTTAGCATATATTATTAACACATAAATAATATGAGAAAACTAACCTTTGATGAAAGACTTGAATGAATCAAATGAGAACCTAAACCTTTGAAACTTAGTGGTTAAAATACCACCTCTATGGTTGCTCACACAACACGTCAACCAAGTGCGCCAAGATGCTATCCTTGCTTCACGTACCACCCAAACAACAATTGTTATCCTTTACAACCTGATCCGAGTAGTACCAAATCCAAGTACTAAGGATTTGTACCAAAATCAGAGAACCGAAAATGGGTTCTGACCAAATTCGGTTGTTACCGAAAATCACAGAAACAAAACCTAATTCGTTTCTACTTGTTGTCACACTTGAGAACCTGTAAACCAAACACCTTGAACCTGCTGAGCACCTAGTTGGAAGTCGAATCACACCTTATAATCCCTTTTGCGATTACCAAAAATCAGCAAGGTGTAAAAGGGGACCGAAATAAAAGAATCCCTATTAGGTTTTGTTATTCGGCTGTTTTGAGTTAAGGATAGGAGTAGCAGCTTTTTGGAGAGTATTAGGGTTGTTTATGTCGTATTAATAAGCTAGGGTGAGGGTATATTTATACCAACTAAACCCTACTCATGATAAGACTCAGAGATCTCAATTGTATCCTTATCACAACTCTTTCTCTTTTCCCATTATCCCAAAAACGAACCTGTACACCTCTCTATATCCTTCTATAGCCGGCTACTTCCTTAGGCACCCATAGAATTCGTGTGTTGTCATTTTAGGTCCTTTGGTTTACAATTAGAAACGTACGTGAAGTTTATAACGCACTCTAAGTGTCTTAACGTGTGTGCCCCTAATAGGCTCACACATTTCTAGTCGTATATTGCTAATCCAACTAACATAATCCAATAAAACTAATATAAGTGCTTAGCTCTGAAGTTTTTCAGACTTCATAACGGTCACCATTTCTCATAGAGATTATGTGATTGCGTTAAATTATTTTTGGCTACTTTGTAGATGTTTGGATAGTAATTCAGATCATGGGTTATGCTCTTTTACAGATTTTAACATTGCTGATTTTAGAAATAGATCCCTATGGTGGAGAATCATGTAGTGAAATTAGATTAAGGTTGTAACTTAAATTTTTTATATGTGTAAATGCATGGGAAAATAAAATGACCACTTAGCATTGGTGGCACTTTCGATACTTTTTTTTCTATAAAAGATAAATATACTTTTAAAGGTGTTTTAAAACCCGGGATGACCTGGTCGGTTGAATCGTAAACCGGTTAGATGATCAGAAGTCGGTTTTGGCAAAAAAAACTCGGTTGAACAGTGACCTGTTGGCTTGACCAAGTTTTTAAAACATTACTTTCAATACAATTTTATTTACAAGATTAACATGTTACAATATAATGCCTAAAAAGTCAAATCTAACTTTTTTATTTACAGAGATAGGAGACTTTAACTTTAGGCTCGTCATTATAGTGACCACCAGCGACTTTTATTTTTCCTGCCACATCAGTTTTCTCTCTTCGGCGATCTACATATGACTTTTTACCACTATAAGGCGACCTTCATTTTTTTTAAAAATTAAAATTTCATTAAATAATAAAAATATTACATCATCGTTCAAATATAATAAAAACATTCCAATAATAAAATGACTAAACTAGTGTTGATTATCTCTTGAGTAACTTTCATTGATTCTTGATGCGTTCTTACGGGATCATCATCACAGTGTTGTTCCTCTAGAAAAAATTTAGGAGATAAAGTACTAACTTTGTACTGGCAGTACTAACTCCTTTAGTATTGTTGGCAGTATTAAGTCATATGAAGATTTATTCCTAACATCCCTCGAGCCGGATGTTTAATTAGCTTCCACTTCTTCTTTAATACACCAAAAGCTCGTTTCACATCTTTTCTTCTTGATTCGTGCTTCGTCTTATACAATATTCATTTATGATCATTCGCACCCGGATTTTTAATAGATTTAATAAGAACGGACCATTTCAGATATATCCTGTCACTAGGATAATATCCCCTTTTATAAGTCACGTTGTTAGCCACGAATGGAACATCCAATGCTTTCCCTGCTTTGAGATCATTGAAAAGAGGGGATTGACGTAAAACGTTTACGTCTTTATTCATCCCGGAGAAACCAAAGAACGCATGTCAAATCCATAAATCATTGGAGGCTATCGCTTCCAATAAAATGAATGGATCTGGCCCGTGATCACCCCTAGAAAATTAAGCTTTGTATGCAACTGGGCAATTCTCCCATGGCCAACATGTACACTCAAATATCAATGCTTCCTAACATCTCATGAAACCCATGCTTTTCCTCGTGATGAGCATAGAGTTTTTCCATGTCAGTATATGTTGGCTTTCGCAAAAACACTTCACCATATAACTCCATGATGGCCTTACAAGTCATTGATTTTCCCTAACTCGGATCATACTTAGAAATGGGTTTTGAGGTACGGAGTGTACACCCATCTGATTTTCCTTAACTCTTTTAGTGGTTAGAATTAAATGGGTGGTTACAAACATTTAAGTGGCAGGTTTGACTACATTAAATGTTTTGTAACAACTTTTGCCTATTTAATTGGAAGATTTGACTGCATTAAATGACCATATATTTAATTTGGTCATGTAACCACTAATTCCTAAATTATGGAGGATAATTATAGAAGAGATTAATTGGCCATTAATCTCTCATTAAATCCATTGACTAGGTTTTGAGTAAATCCCCTATAAATAAGGATCACAATTGCATGGAAAACATACAGAAAACAAAAACACATAGAAACACAGGGTTCTTGATATGTGCCTAGAACAAGAACAAACACTTGGTTTTATCCCAAGGAGGCATTCGTGATACCCAAGCATAGGGTCGATAATCTTCTTTGGAAAGTAATTACACGAATTCAAGTGATATCCGGTAACCATCTTTGGTAATTAGCTAGGCTATTGATTGTCTTCACCCTGATCTGGGACACACTACAACCAACAATCAAAGAAGATTATTTTGTGATAGTCAATGGTTGCTGCTGCTATGAAACTCATGGCTTTAAACTTTGCCAAGCTTGACAAGTTTGAAAGGTTGGACTTTAGAAGATGCCAGAAGAAGATGCACTTCTTGCTTTCCGGCATGACTGTGATGTATGTGCTGACTACTCCGTGCTAACTAATTCTATTCCTGGAAGATGGTGATGATGGCTACCATAGGAACAACTCAGATTTAAGTGGGCCAAGTGGGACATGATGATATGTTTGCCTGGGTGTTAATCTCATTGGCATTGTCTTGATTCTTTGTTTAATTTTTACAATGTGTTGAATATTCCAAAGAACTATGGCGCATTCCTTGGGGCCAAATATATGGCTGAGGATGCATCAAGTAAGAAGTCCTTGTTAGTAATTTCACCAAATTACCAATATGACAGATTCAAAGACCAGTGTGTGATGTCGTGTAGGTTTTAATTATTGATTACAAGTTTTTAACCTTTCATTTGTTAGCCGAATATTATCCTCAATAATAAACACTTTATCGGGCAGTGTACTCGGTCAAGAATGGTGTTTTCGTGGTATGCTAGAGTGGGAATACTCTAAGAGATGGAGAAAGTTATCCTTATCATTCTTTCTGTATTTAATTCTATATTTAATTTCGGTTCTGTTATATTTAATTTACGTTATACCTATACTAAATATAGTTCTAATGATAAGGGGGGGGGGGGGGTTTAGCCCCCCACTGGAAGACTGGCACAAGGTTTGGTGGCGCTAAAATCTAATTCAATACAAATTATTCACTCAAGAAGATGATTAGAAGATAACATGTGCGGGACATTGCAAATTGTTGAAAAACTGTATTAGCCAAATTAAATCTGATTAAATGATGGTTTATTTGTTTAGTGTAATGAGTGCTTATCTCGAGGCGGCATATCATTCTTAAGACTTAGGCGAGACTTCTTCCTAAGACCTAGACACGTTGAGTCTTGTCACAATTAACGCAGCCGCATAAAGCATCCTTTAGTTTAATTATAATCTATCTTAGGGATTAAATCAATGGTGATCTTATTAAACCCTAGCCCATCGGGACTTTACCGACTTACTACTTGACGGTATTTTATATGCTGGTAGTTTACTATTCAAGTCTTTACCGATTGATTAAGAACGTACTCGTTGGGTCAAAGGGTCACCTGTCAGTCCAACCCCCCCCCCCCCCAACTCGATAAACTAAGCTCACTATCTAAAACCCCCGGCAAAGATAAAAAACATTATTTGTGTTCCTATTGGCCGATATATAAAAGCACAATATGGAGAGCTATTTAGTATCCTTAAATCTCTTGGTAAGTCTCATCGGACCCAGTTTGAATGATTAGGTCGCATATTCAAATACCTTAGGACAGTATGAAGGTGATAAATTAATTAAATAAATAACGATAAATTAAGCAATCAAGATTAAACAAACCAAATATTGAATCTTTATTAAGATGGCTAATGCCCAAGGGTATTAGCCTATAATCATGTAATAATACAATTATAATCAAACAACCAAGGTAAACTAACCGAGTTAACAAACGATACCAAAAATTAAATGATTACAAGAGTATAGGAATTACACGGTGTCTTCTATGGAATTAGGTTTGATGCTTGACCGTGGCTGCTCTTCGTCTCTTCTGAAAATCAAATTTTATGTTTTTGGTATAGAGAATATGATTTAGCACCCTTAAAACTCGTTTTTTAGTCTTCTATTTCATATGTCTCTGAATTTGTGTGGATACGCCCGTTTTTGAGTCTGGAGCAATTAAACGTTATAGAGGTGAATCCCTTGTAGTGCGCGCTATGTTTATAATCCATTAATAATAACTGTCTCTAATCACATTTAATGCAGGATCTTTGATTGTTTGACCAGTTAGATACGGCGTATGTATTCAGTGGAATACGCCGTATTGGGTATTGAACGTACGCGTTTTCTTATGAAGTCCAGGCGCTGAGACACCGTATCTTCATTCATGGATACGACGTATGTAGTCAGAAATAAGCAATCTTCAAATATCATCATTTAAGCTCCAAAATGTGCTCCTTTTAGCTTGTCTTCACAATGTACTCCATAATTACTATAATTAACAACTTTAAACAATTAAGTAACAATTCTTGTAATAATTATATAAAAGTGGGTAATTTATTTGGGATAAATGATGCTATAAAAGTAACGTTATTTGATGTCATCAAATATCCCCCCCACTTGAATCCTACTTGTCCTAAAGTAGACTCTATAAATTTATTGAAAATATATCCTAACCGAAGTTAAGGATTTTTTTTCCTTTAAGCATTCTTTCATTAAATCACCTGTACAAAACCAAGCACCTCACGAATATGGAAATAAAAACACTCAGATCACTCAACTAATCTAGGGTGTAACATTTAATGGGTACGCTCAATTGCTTGGTCGTGATTAATTTTCTATCATATGCTTGGCAAGGATACACATCTCCCCACTAGAGCTAAGGAGTAACAAGTTAAAAAGTAAGTTGGATTAATAGGCTTAATGGGTTGATCATTCTAACAATCTTTTACCAAAAGTAACACACTAACAAGGCAGCTGAATCATACATACAATGCGTAATCTATGGTTTAGACATGTATATTCGATCACATCCTCATTCGAGTTTAACAAAGGGTTAGGATAAAGAATGATAAAGGGTGAGATCTTCTACTTTCACTAAAAGTATAAAACCCAACAAGGAGCTGAATCAGACATACATGGCTGTAACGACGAATAGACATTGGCATGACTCGATCACTCCTCTGTTCGAGTAAAAACCCAGGGGTTAATGTTAGGAAAGGAAGTAAATTGTTGATTAAATAATATTCACAAAAAAAATAGATTTAAGCCTGAAACAAATAAGGATATAGTGTCTAGTAAACTTTCTGTCCATTCCTTGATATAGACTCAAATTAATATTACAAACGTCTCGATCATAGAAATGACAAAGACAACCTAAGTTGGCGTTCCCATAACGGTCAACTTCCCAATCATCCCAACTTCTACATACTTTTACAAGGAAAGTGGTGATATCGACCACTTTTATACAAAACTATATATCGTTTATTTTTACCACATATCAACGAATAATCGGTTCTCCAAGTAGTTTATCGGTTTAGGCTCAATGACCGACTATCATTATCCTTTCCTACTTTTTCCGATGCGATTTTCTATTTTTCCATTTTTTTCATAACATAACAATACAAATCTTGATGTAATTTCACCGTCTTCACCATCATAATTCATCCGGAAAATTTTTCTTTAAACACTTCATCTTCGAACATGAAACATAATTGGGAAAGTAGCAAAATACACGAGCTACATACTTTTACATTCCCATTGCATTGTGCAATTTCCCAATCTATCAAGAGATAGAAAATTTCACTTTGACACAAGTACTACAAAACTTTACGCAAAAGCAACTAGAAACTTTGATTAATAGGCTTAATCTATAGGGTAGGCTAAGGTGTAAAGGTGTAACAAAATAAATATTTGGTGTGAAAAAGACAGGAATGGCTCAACAGTTTTTTCTAAGGGTATCTTACTCTTATAGTGAGAGTAAGCAAAGGGTTATACTGGGGTTAACTAGCCAGTGTAGTTAGTTAATATCACAACATATACGCTTTTTGGTGTATTCCTAGAAATTTACCAGTTAAACAGGTTACTCCATCTAAGTCCATAGTACTCATCATTGTGGTCTCGAGTGATATACCAAGCCAAGTTCTAAAGTCCACTACATCACCGGCACACTCATAAATTTTGTGGAATTTTTGATAAACGTTTAGAAACAGAATAGTGTGGAAACTAGAAGGGGGGTTGAATAGTTTTTACCGTTTTAAAATTAAAACTTAGATTGTCGACTTATGTGAACTCAAAAGATATACACAAGTGTATATGATAGCGATCCAATAAGTAAATAAACAATCTACGAAATATGAACATAGTAAGATAAGAAAGATCCCCCAAAACTGATGACAAAATAATTTATTGTGGTTTCGGCTTTGAAGGGTCTTCTTCGGGTCTACTCCATCCCTAAGTACCCAATGAGTTTATTCTTCACTATGTCAACAAGCTTCCTTTAGGTGGAGAAAACCAATACAAGTCGCTTGACACTTTTTTGGTACTAACCTAAAATACAAGTTCTACTTTAGACAGACCAATCTAACCACTCTGTATTTTGTGGCCTAAACCATACAACACACAACACAAGATGATGGATTATCACATAACATGATGGACACAACTAAACTATTAAAATCGTGAAGCTTGACGTCTTTTGTGTGTTCTTCACTAAAGTGTGGATGAGTTGATTCACTTGTAATGGATTATGTAACAAGTGATAATGACAAAGGAATATAAAATGTGAAAAGATGTATGTGAAAAATATTTTACAAGAGTTGTCTAAAATGAAGACTTAAGGTTGCTATTTATAGGCAAACCTTTAAAATTCAAATGTTGTCCCAAACAGCTGGACGATGCGACCCACGGATCCACCAACACCTGGATCCGTGCCTTGTTATGGTGGATCCGTCCGAGGAGCTGGGACAACATTTTGTCATTTTATGATTAACCCCAAATCTATACAAAATATTATTTTGTACTTATTAAAACTAGTTTAATAGATTCTTCTAGAACAAAATATTTCTTATCATCAATAAGGAAAGATTTTCTAGATTTAGGAAGATTTGGAATATTGTGAAAAAAATTATTTCCAACTTATGGTTAATCTTATTTTGTCTTACATGATTATTATAATTAATCATGTGTTAACTTAAATCATTTGATTAGAAAAGGTTTATGCAAATGATAATATTTTTCTTTGATCATTAACTATGTTTAATAATGTCATATTCATACCTTAAGTGATTTGTCGGCGTCAAGTAAACTTTTGACTAAATAACTTGTTTACGTAAACTTTTACGTAGTATGACATTATATTTGTTATTATCAAAACATGAAGATCATTAAATATAAATATCGTTTTTGCGCGAATATTTGTATTAACAATCTCCTCCTTTTTGATGATGACAAAATATAAACTCATGCTTATTTAAAAGTTACTAAATAAGTATTTAGTAGATGTGTTTACTTTTTCTTCTCCCTCTTTTTTGTCAAGCAAAAATGTGTTGTAGAGGCCTTCCTTGCATGTCTTATTTTGACGAATGCTAGTGACTTGTAACGATTGCAAAGTAATAAAAATAACATGCAAGTGCTCCCCCTTTGGTGTATTCTCCCCTTGCTTGGGGCACATGTAATCGAGCTAATGGATGCGTTGCTACAAAATACAAGTTAGTTGGCAAGGAAATATATATATGAACCATCACATTATGCACACATATACAATGAACATCCATCATCAACACAACAAATGAAAATAATGTTAAATCCATTATAAGGGATAAAACATAAAATTTGGCATTAAAGCCATTACATGATAAGCTTAAACTAGAAAATTGAAGAAAACAATTAAAAATCCTAAATCTTGGGATAGAAAACATTTTCCCATATAATCCGAGGGGTGAGGTGAGATGGTTATGCGGCTAATGCAGAAAGTAAGGTGGGTGTGATGGAGAGCCGAGGTGGTGTCGAATGTATGAGAACATGTAGTTGACATGGTTTCAGAGCATTTGGATTTCATGCCTTGTGGTGCTACAACATTGACAAAACATGTTGTGGAGGTGAGGCATGTCATTTGGATGAACAAAATCCAAGATGTTTGGAGGATTGGGAAAATCTTGATTTCCAAGATTTGGTGGTGGATGGTGAATGTTTTCAAGTGGAGGTGCATTGTTGTGGAGGAGAGGTGTGTTGTTGTTAATGTTAACAAACAAAGGTTGGGTTGATGGTAATGGTTCAAATCCAGGTGGTGGATTTTGAAAATCAGAAGGTGGTTGAGAGACACGTGGTGGTGGAGATGGATTATAAGTGCCCGGTGGCTAATTATCCATGGTTTAAGCATAGGGATCATTTGGTGACATTTGAGGTGGAAGAAGTTCTTGAGGTTTTAGTTTTATCAAAATGACAAAACGAAGCTTAGGTGGTGGTGCAACGTGAGTTGGTGTCGGAGACTAACTTGGTGATGATGAAGAGGTGTAGTGTGTGCTTTTGCTAGAGATGGATCTTGATAGAGCTTGAGGTGGTGAAAGGGATTTCTTTCTAGGAGGTGGTGATGGAGTTATCTCATTTGGTTGTTCTTACATTGAGGATGTGAGATTGCATAGTTTAGATACTTGCACTCATCTTGTAGTTTTTTCTTTGAAGTTTGGTGAATTTATTTTGGATGAACTAGTCATAGTGATGAACTAGTAAGGTTGTATATGAGAAAAATAAAGAGGTTGTGAAGAAAAATGGTGTTTGAGGATGATGATTATAAGGAGAAAGTGGTGATATGAATTGTATAATGGTTCTTGGATTATATAGAGAACATGTTATATCCTAAGGTTTAAGATCCCACATAATATCATATCGCATGGTTATAAGATAAAGTAGAAAAAGTTAAAAATCAAGAAAATTTAAATTTTGGCGCCTGGACTGAGTGAGCCAGGATCCACCAAAACAACATACGGATCTACTTATGGTGGATCCGTGGGTCGATGCTTTCAACAAAAACGGATCAGATCATCAATTTACAACCAAAAACATATTTCCTGCAAGCAACATTAGATTCTTACCTCTGTGTCATTAATCCGATAACATATCCATTTACAACATATAGTGGGTATGAAGTTTTAACATACATAGATCAAAGTTTTCAATTCATCAATATCCTAACATGGAAACCATAACCAACGATTTAAATTACCACATACCATAAGAACATTTAGGCATAAGATAAGTATAATCATTTTTGCTTCTCCAAGTACATGGTGATGGTGCCAACATAGCGGTTCAAGCATTTAAACATTCCTCTCTTCTATCATTGGGCTTTGGTTAGATCCTCAATGTCGGATAGTTCATCATAGACTAGAGAAAGATGGTGTTCTTGTTCATCGGGTGATGAAGATGAAGAGGAAATGACCGAGGGAGAAGCAAATTTCTTTCCCTTTTCTTTGCAGGTTTTCTTGACTTGTGCTATAGAGGATCCATGACTTGTTCATGTATGTGTTTGGGAATAAAAAAAAAAACTAGCAATTGGGACAATGGCTTGAGGGTTTGTGGTAAGGATATGATTGTAAAGACGGGTCAAAAGCATGGCAAAAGGGATGGGGCCTTTGCGTTTATTTATGACTTCCTCCATTAGATAAATGATCATCGAAGTGAAGTTGAACTTTCTTCCATCATCGAAGTAAAGACGGGTCAAAAGCATGGCAAAAGGCTTAGTTCTTGTTCAATAAGCTTATAATATGTATTAGAATGTTCATAATACTCTTAAGATCATATATAAACTCTTGTTTGAAGCCTTGAATCCTCAAACCCATGTGTTTTTTATTAAAACACTAAAAACGACCCGTTTTGATTTTCTAGTTAACGAATCCATTTTCTAGACTTTTGTTACGTTAGAACATCTTATTTTTGCTTATTCTAATAAGCTATAACCTGCAAATATCATCTGGAACCTTAAAATAAGCTTGATGGTTTTGGACTTTTTTGCACATTATTTTCAGGCATAGGGGGTATATATCGTAACTTTCTGAAATTTATAACTAAAGGGGCTGAAAATGTCATTATTCTAAAGTTATAACTATAAGGACCTATTTTTCCAAGTTTCAAAGTTAAAGGTTTAAATTATATATACTTTATATATAAAGGACTAAAGTTGTAAAAGTTTATAAACCAAGGGTATATATTGCCAATTTTGCAAACTTAAAAATATAAAATATAATATTTTTATATAAATTATAAAAATATATATTAATATTATAAAACTCGATTTTATTAAAACCCGACACATTTATCGTTATTAATCATAAATCGACGCATTATTACGTTATATATTTAACGTAATTTTTCATCGACTAACTTTTGAAGAAACTTAAAATCTTATCGTATCACGTTACTAGGGAATTTCATATGAAGGGTTTCATTTTGACGAGTTTGCTGGGTTTACGATTTAAAGTGCCCTGGCTCCTCAAACGATACTACATGGCCTCTGGATTATGATAGCCCGAACAGTGATACAATATTTCCATAATTTAATAAATCAAAGATATACGTTAAACTTTGTAAAGTTTTGAAACATAAACCATCCCACTAAGACTTGACATATTACTTCAGGTTGCGTGACAAAGCCGTTACTTTCACTTGATATACTTTTGCTATCAATCAGATTTCCTTGTATCGTTAAGGTGAGTTCATAGCCTCACTTTTAAATCTCTTTAATATTTCATAAACCCGTGAGGGGGATACATGCTTAAACCATAAAATGTTTTTCCAACTGTATACTATATATTTCATTTAAACTTGGTGAGTTCATAGCCTCGCATTTCAATCTTTTGAATGTTTTATAAACCCGCGAGGGGGATACATGCTCAATTGTTTTTAATATACACAAGTACTTAAAACTGATATTGTGAAGTTCATAGCCTCGCCTTTACTTATTTACATGTTTTATAAACCCGCGAGGGGGATACATGCTTGTTTTTTTTAAATTAAAATCAAAGTGGATTTTGATATATTGATATGGTTCATCACTGTGAATAGTCCCATCTTATTATGTTTTCTAAATCCCGTAGGGGATTCATGCTATAAACTATGAATACAAGTGTTTTTCCAATATGGTATATGATATATTATTGCTATGTTAACTCCATTTTCCACTAAGACATCCTAGTTTCTTTTGGGTAATAGCTCCTAGTATCTCTTTGGGTAATAGCTCCTAGTATCTCTTTGGGGTAATTGCTCCAGTATATCTTGGGTAGTAGCTCCTAGTTTGTATTTCGATAGAGGCTCCCGGTTCTATTTCTGTTTAAATATGGGATTATGAGCTTAGGGACTATAATACTATTTTCCCCAATAATAAGTTTTCCATAATAATGTACTCTTGTAATTGATTTTTATACTACACTTATGGGTGTATTAAACAACGTAACCCACTATTCACTTGTAATCAAACTATTATAAAACTGAAAAACCTCATGAATTTTACTCAAACCTTTGTGTTGACCCTTTTAGCATGTTTAGTAGGTAATTGAGAAAATTATGGCACGATGTGGGCACGGTCTTGAGATGGCTAAACTGTTATCATTCAAACTTTATGTTTCTAGATTTTGGGACCTCCTTTGTAAAACTCTGATATGATATTGAATGATAACTAAATTTTCATAACGTTCTCTTTTTGAGTTCGTTTTTCTATGATTATGTCTGTTGATCCATGAAGTAATACCCCAGATTAGCTTCCGCTGTTATATGTCAAAAATAGGGGTGTTACAGATTGGTATCAGAGCTCATGGTTATACAGAACAAGGGTAAAACCTAAACTATAACTACTTTTTCAATCCAAGAAAGTCCTTCGTGCCACTGCATTTCCCCGAATAGTGTATGTGAGAGATTTGCGTAGCAGATAATACATAACTATTATACTATTATATAGATAACTTATGTTATTTCTACTGGGTTGTTATACAGTTATGTCTTCGTACACCCACCCTTCTATCCTTTCTGATTACGATGTGAAGGATGCTTTTTCCTCTACAAATGCTCCTAACTATACCCCGACTTTACCGGACTATTCCCGAGATTTCTTTCCTCCCGAGGATATTTCACCACCTAAAGACACTAAGACTCCTGTTGAATCACCCATTCTAGTATCTCTATCTTTATCAGTAGGATCTTCATCACCAGTTAGGTCAACTACACCACCACCAGATTATCCCTTTGATGAGTCTATCTTTAGACAGAGTTAAAATAAAACTCAATTTTGATCATACGCGACCACGAGGAGTGAACCAGTACCCGAGGAACCTGATGGAGTCTGATAATTGTTATAATGTTCATCTTTGGAAACTAATCATTGGGGAACATCCTAGGTTGAAAGAGTATTGCTAAACAAGATCAAAGAACTCAAAAAAACAACAAGGGGAGAACACACCAGATTAGACGTGTCGTTTACAATCTTTATAGAATCCAACCCAATAGATGTATGAAGAATTGACACTGTCAAATTTTGCTATGTAATTTATATAGACAAGTTATTTATACAGTAGTGATTCCGTTATACTTCGTTGTTTCATAATACCAATTGTGTATGTCGAAATTGTCTATCCTATATCCTGTAGTATGATGACTTATATCTTTATCCAGGATTACTATGATTCCATTACCATCCGATTTTCTCAAACCTTTGTACCTAGAAACACTAAGCCTTATATTGGATCACTCACTCCATTATCTCTGTATCTATCTCTGGAAGTCTTAAATTCCAAAAAATTTTGTTATATCCTGCAATGTAATAATAAAGAATGATCACAAGTCTTCGTATTATAATAAGAATTTTGATACCTTAACTTGTGATATGACTTTATCATTTTATGGGTTCTTATTCTATGTTATTTTGTATATATTAATAGATGCCTCCCAAGAGAACGTCAACATCTGAAACACCAACTATAACTCAGGTTGCCATCTAGCAACTGATTGTTGATGGTATTGCTGCAGCTCTGGAAGCACATAGATGCTACCATGGCAAATACCAAATAGGAATGTAATAAGTAATACAAAGGGTTTATGACTTGCCAACTTTCTTATTTCAATGGTACAGAAGGAGCTGTTGGCCTCATCCGCTGGTTTGAACGTACTGAATTGGTATTTTCTCTAGCAAGTGTGTCGAGGAAGACAAAGTGACATTTGCTACTGGTACTCTAACTGATGACGTCTTGTCTGGTGGGATTGCATACGCTATTCCTAGTAGGAAAGAACAGCAAAAGGATCACCTAGACCGAATTGAAAAGGGATTATTGACCAATAAGTATTGCCTCGAAACTGTAGTCAAGAAAATGGAGACGAATTTTTACGGACTTGGTAGTAAAAGAAAATGATCTCAAAACTTACGTTAGAAGATTTCACGGAAATTAGAGACTTTTGCCAAAATATGGACCAAACACGTGAAGCTTATGGAAGTCTTTTTCGGGGGATTTACAAAAGTATTGAAGGAAATTGTTACTGCTCAGAAAATCTAAAACTTAGAGGAACCATTACCATAACACAGAGGTTGGATGAGCAGGTTATAAAAACTTAATTTGCGCAAGAAACAAATGATCATAAAGAAAGTTTGAGGATAGAAGAAAACACCCACCGACAAACAACTACCTCATTGTTCGCAATCTACACTAAACACTCCAAACAATCACAACAACGGACAACTATCAAAATAACCATAACAATCACAACTGTAATAATGATTACCACCAACAGCATAATAGAAGGCAAGAAACTATCAGAACTTATGTTGCCACCCCAACTGAGAACAAAAGGTATACTGAAAACAAAAGGTACCATGGAAACCTTCCTTTGTGTACAAGATGCACCCTGCATCACACAGGAGTTTGCACTGTCAAGTGTCAGACTTGCAACAAAGTGGGTCATCTGACCAGGGACTGCAAAAACTAAGGACTTCTATTTCCAAACCATCACTCCATCACTCAACTAAATCTCGGGACGAGATTTCTGTAAGGTTGGGGGACTATAACAACCCGTAATTTTCCAGTATTTTCATCAATGTAATATCTACTTACTATATTAAGTACAACCTTTTTCACGGGAATATTTTTCGTTTTTATTTCATTCTATTTTGTAACCTAGTTTATATTTTTAAAGTAAACGAGCTCACGCAACCTCTATCAATGCCATCTATATCTATGTTTATATCATGTAAACATCCTAATATGTCAAGTCTATATCTTAATATCATTTTTACCAAGTACATTATCTATTTAACATACTTTTCAAAACGTTATTTCAAAACAAGCATTAAACATTAACGTTTACATCAAAACCCTAATTATATGTAATGTATACATATAAAATAAATGTACAAGCCTTTAAAGCATGTGTACAAGTGTACAATGCATAACATTTGAATATCTTTTCCCTCCTAAATCAAGTTATAACTTTTTAAAGCACACTGTATAAGCTAATCATACCTAAAAAACCTAATTAGGTCATTTAAGCTCCTAAATCATGTTTAAACTTTACCACTACTTTAGCACAAGGTATAAGCACTTAATGCATGACTCCTAAACCCTAAACCTAAACCCTAAGTCAATCTAAAACCTTAATTTAAAACCTTAAACCCTAAACGAAATCCTAAAACCCTAATTTTACTTTATACCTAAAACTAAACCCTAAAACTAAAACTAAATCTTAATCCTTAATCCTAACCTTAATCCTAACACTAAACCTTAATCCTAAACCCTAATATATCCCAAATCTAACCTATCCACATTTTAAACATTAAACCTAACATAAATAAAATGAACCCGGCACCTTTTTACTTTATTTTTACCCATTTTTGAAGCAAAAAAAATAAAAAAATCCATGCCACCTCTATGACATCACCAATGCATTAACCTAAGTAGCTTACAAGGCAACTTCATCACCACACTTGTAAGGCTACTTCAGCATTTGCTACACTAAACACCCTTTTCGTTACCTACTTATAAACCAAAACCCTCCACACCATTACACCTCATCCTAAGCTTTCATGACTCACCCTAGATATTCATTAGTCATTAATCTATAGACCTTGGCCACCACACCAAGAAAACTTGGGCACCAAGGGTCATTTACCACTATATATAGCCGAAACATACAACCATTTCAAATCACACCTCAAAAACTTATCACCACTCAAATGGAGTTCTAACTCAGACCAAGAAGGATCAAGTGAAGTCCCTAAGCTCATAATAGAAGCCAAGAATCAAGAAAAAGGAGCCCTTGAAGTCGTTACTAGGCGTACGAACCCGAAAACCCCATTTTGACCCATTTCTAGCTCAAGTAAGCTTAGTTCTTGTTCAATAAGCTTATAATCTGTATTAGAATGTTCATAATACTCTTAAGATCATATATAAACTCTTGTTTGAAGCCTTGAATCCTCAAACCCATGTGTTTTTTATTAAAACCCTAAAAACGACCCGTTTTGATTTTCTAGCTAACAAATCCTTTTTCTAAACTTTTGTTACGTTAGAACATCTTATTTTTGCTTATTCTAATAAGCTATAACCTGCAAATATCATTTGGAACCTTAAAATAAGCTTGCATGGCTTTTTGGACTTGTTTTGCAAATATTTCCATGCATAGGGGTATATATCGTAACTTTCTAAAATTTATAACTAAAGGGGCTGAAAATGTCATTATTCTAAAGTTATAACTATATGGGACTATTTTCAAGTTTCAAAGTAAAGGTTTAATTTATATATACCTTTTATATAAAGGACTAAAGTTGTAAAGCTTTATAAACTAAAGTGTATATATTGCTAATTTGCATAATTAAAAAATATTAAAATATAATATTTTTATATAAATTATAAAAATATATATTAATATTATAAAACTCGATTTTATTAAAACCCGACACATTTATCGTTATTAATCATAAATCGACGCATTATTACGTTATATATTTAACGTAATTTTTCATCGACTAACTTTTGAAGAAACTTAAAATCTTATCGTATCACGTTACTAGGGAATTTCATATGAAGGGTTTCATTTGAGTTTTCGTTTTGACGAGTTTGCTGGGTTTACGATTTAAAGTTGCCTCGGATCCTCAAACGTTATACAATGGCCTCTGGGATTATGATAGCTACGAACAATGATACAATATTCATAATTTATTAAATCAAAGATTTAGTTTAAAATTGTAAAGTTTGAATCATAAACCATCCCACTAAGACTTGACATATTACTTCAGGTTGTGTGACGAAGCCGTTACTTTCACTTGATATACTTTTGCCATCAATCAGATTTTCCTGTACTGTTAAGGTGAGTTCATAGCCTCACTTTTAAATCTCTTTAATATTTCATAAACCCGTGAGGGGGATACATGCTTAAACCATAAAATGTTTTTCCAACTGTATACTATATATTTCATTTAAACTTGGTGAGTTCATAACCTCGCATTTCAATCTTTTAAATGTTTTATAAACCCACGAGGGGGATACATGCTCAATTGTTTTTAATATACACAAGTACTTAAAATCGATATTGTGAAGTTCATAGCCTAGCCTTTACTTATTTACATGTTTTATAAACCCGCGGGGGGGATACATGCTTGTTTTATTATAAATTAAAAAACAAGTGATTTTGATATATGATATGGTTCCATCACTGTGAATAGTCCCATCTTTTATTGTTTTTCTAAATCCGTGGGGGATTCATGCTTAAACTTTGAATACTAAAGTGTTTTTTCCAACTTTTATGCTATCCTGATATATTGATTGCCTATGTTACTCCATTTTCCCATAAGGACATCCTAGTTATCTTTTTGTGGTAATAGCTCTTAGTATCTCTTTGGGTAGTAGCTTGATCGGTCCAAATCAACACGTATAAAAAAATATATAATATATAAATACGTAATAATAAGGAAGATAATCAATAATAGTATAGTATAGTATTTTCCGTCGGTTTCAAGAAATTCACTTTTAACCTAAGTGAAATCTCAAAAACCTTCCGAGTCGTTTCCTCGACGAGAGGTGAATGGAAATCTACGTTCAAGTTGTAAATCGAGCTTGAATAGCATAAAAGTTTTTTTGCGTTTTGTTTTTCAAAAGATACTAAAAAGGGAAGCATATAAAACGGATAACTAAACTTTTGGTTTTAAACTATTTTTATACTAAAAATAAAACTAATATTAATTCTAAGATTTAAAACTACAAGATTATACTAAAATTAGCTTAAAAGATATTGAAGAAAAATATGCTTGCTAGAGAGTGAAAAGTTTATTAAAGTGCGGGTTTATATACAACAACTTAATTATGACAAGTAAAATAAGTGCTTGTTAATAAATGACAAGAAATTAAATTTCATTAAAAGTAAATGACGGAATGTAAATCGAAAAGAAAATACTAATGACAAATAATTTTTTAAATCTTTTTAAACCCGCACCTAAATGAACTTTTCACGTCACTTAGCAAGCATATTTTTCATTCATATCTTTTAGCTTAATTTTAGTATAATCTTGTAGTTTTAAATCTTAGAATTAATATTAGTTTAATTTTTAGTATAAAAATAGTTTAAAACCAAAAGTTTAGTTTCCCTTTTATATGCTTTCCCTTTTTAGTAGATTTGGAAAAACAAAACCAAAAAAAACTTTTATGATATTCAAGCTCGATTTACAACTTGAACGTAGATTTCCATTCACCTCTCGTCGAGGAAACGACCCGAAAGGTTTTTGATAATCGCTTTGGTTAAAAGTGGAATTTCTTAACCCGTCGAAATACTTATAACTATACTATTAGTGATTATCTTCCTTATTTATTATGTTATTTCTATATATTTTACATATTTTATACGTTGTTGATTTGGACCGATCAAGCTACTACCCATAGAGATACTAAGAGCTTTTTAACCCAATAATACTAGGACTGTATTAGGGCAAATGGAGGTACTTAGGCAATAATATATCAGGATAGCATCTAGTTGGAAAAAAACATTGTATTCATTGGTTTATTGCATGAAATCCCCACGGATTTAGAAAACGTATAAGATGGGACTTTCTCAGTGATGGAACCATATCATTCCCATCAAAATCAACGTGTGTTTAAATTTATATAAAAACAAGCGTGTATCCCTTCCGCGGGTGTATAAAAACTTGTCAAAAAGTAAAGGGCTAGGCTACTGGAATTCACAATATCGATTTGAAGTTCTTGTGTATATTAAAACAATTGTGCATGTATACCCCTCGTGGGTTTATAAAACATTCAAAAGATTGAAATGCAAGGCTATGAACTCACCAAGTTTAAATGAAATATATAGTATACAGTTGGAAAAACATTTTATGGTTTAAGCATGTATCCCCCTCACGGGTTTATGAAATATTAAAGAGATTTAAAAGTGAGGCTATGAACTCACCTTAACAGTACAGGAAAATATTGATGGAAAAAGTATATCAAGTGAAAGTAACGGCTTTGTCATCGCTACCTGAAGTAATATGTCAAGTCTTAGTGGGATGGTTTATGTTTCAAAACTTTTACAAAGTTTAACGTATATCTTTGATTTATTAAATTATGGAAAATATTGTATCATTGTTCGGGCTATCATAATCCAGAGGCCATGTAGTATCGTTTGAGGAGACAGGGACTTTAAAATCGTTAAAAACCCAGCAATAATCGTCAAAATGAAAACTCTCCAAATGAAACCCTTCATATTATATTACACTTGTAACGTGAATAAGATAGATTTTAAGGAAATTTCTTCAAAAAGTTAGTCAATGAAAAAAATTTACGTTAAATATATAACGTAATTTTAATGCGTCGATTTATGATTAAATACACGATTAAATGTGTTTCGGGTTTTTAATAAAATATATTAACGTAATATGCGTAGATTTATGATTAAATAACCGATAAATGACTGTATGGGTTTTAATAAAATCGATGTGTTATAATATTAATATTGATAATTTATAATTTTATAAAAAATTAGATGTTTATTTTTAAGTTTGCAAAATTAGCAATATATACCCTTGGTTTATAAACTTTACTAATTTTGTCCTTTATATATAAATGTTTATATATTTAACCTTTAAACCTTTGTAACTTGGAAAAAATAGGCCATTATAGTTATAACTTTTTGAAATAATGACATTTTCAGCCCCTTTCAAGTTATAATTTTAGAAAGTTTCGATTATACCCTATGAATGGAACTATTTACCAAAAACAAGTCCAAAAGCAATGCAAGGCTTATTTAAGGTTACAAAATGATTATTTGCAGGGTTATAGTTTATTTAGTATAAGAAAAAATAATAAGATGTTTTAACAATAAAAAAGCGTTAGAAAAAGGATTTTTTTAGCTAGAAAATCAAAACGGGTCTTTTATAGTTTTTTATCAGAAACACATGTAGGTTTGAGGATTCAAGGATTCAAACAAGAGTTTATATATGTATTTAGGCAGTTATTTATGAATATTCTATACAGATAAAAAGCTGATTGATCAAGAACTAAGCTTACGTGAGCTAGAAAATGGGTCAAAATGGGGTTTTCGGGTTCGTTAGCTTAGTAACGACTTCAAGGGCATCCTGTTCTTGATTCGTGGATTCTATTCTGAGGTCTTAGGGACTTACTTGAGACTTCTTGGGTATGTGTTAGAACTCCATTTGTGTGGTTGATGAGTTCTTGTTGAGGTTGTGTGATTTGAAAATGGTTGTTTGTTTAGGCTATATATAATCGGTAAAATGACCCTGGTTCTATGTTTTCTTGTGTGTTGTGGCCAGATATGTATTAATGACTTAATTAAAATCTAGGTAAGTCATTAAAGCTTAGGATGAGGTGTAAGGGTGTGGAGGGTTTTGATTTACAAGTAAGTGACGAAAAGGGGTGTTTAGTGTACATATGCTTGTAGTAGCTTACAAGGTGGTGATGGAGGTGCTTGTAAGCTACTTAGGTAGATGCTTGGTGATGTCATAGAGGTGCTTGGTTGCTTAAAAATGGGTAAAAATGAAGTAAAAAGGTGCCGGGTTCATTTTATTTATGGTTAGGGTTTAAGGTTTTAAAATGTGGATTAGGGTTAGGATTTAGGATATATTAGGGTTTAGGATTAAGGTTTAGTGTTAGGATTAAGGTTAGGATTAAGGATTAAGATTTGGTTTTAGTTTTAGGGTTTAGTTTTAGGTTTAAAGTAAAATTAGGGTTTTATGATTTCGTTTAGGGTTTAAGGTTTTAAATTAGGGTTTTAGATTGACTTAGGGTTTAGTTTTAGGGTTTAGGAGTCATGCATTAAGTGCTTGTACCTTGTGTTAAAGTGGTGGTAAAGTTTAAACATGGTTTATGAGCTTAAATGACCTAATTAGGTTTTTAGGTATGATTAGCTTATACAGTGTGCTTTAAAAAGTTATAACTTGATTTAGGAGGGAAAAGATATTCAAATGTTGTGCATTGTACACTTGTACACATGCTTTAGAGGTTGTTATATTTATTTTTTGTATACATTACATATAATTAGGGTTTTGATATAAACGTTAACGTTTAATGCTTGTTTTGAAATAACGTTTTGAAAAGTATGTTAAATGGATAATGTACTTGGTAAAATGATATTAAAATATAGACTTGACATATTAGGATGTTTATATGATATAAACATAGATATAGATGGCATTGGTAGAGGTTGCGTGAGCTCGTTTACTTTAGAAATATAAACTAGGTTACATAATTGAATGAAAAAAAACGAAAAAATATTCCGTTTGAAAAAATGTTTGTATTATTATAGTAAGCAGATATTACATTGACGAAAAGACTGGAAAATTACGGGGTTGTTATAGTCCAACCTTACAAAAATCTCTCCAAGATTTAGTTGAGTGTTGGTAGTGATGGTTGGGTATCGAAAGTCCATTAGTTTTTGAGTCCCTGGTCAGATGACCAACTTGTTGCCAAGTCTGACAACTTGACAAGTTGCAAACTCATGTGTGATGCAAATTGCATCTTTGTACAGCAAACGGAAGGTTTTCATGGTACCTTTTTGTTTTTCAGTATACCTTTTGTTCTCAGTTGGGGTGGCAACATAAGTTCTGATAGTTTCTTGCCTTCTATTTTGCTATTGGTGGTAATCATCATTACTGTTGTGATTGTTGTGGTTATTTTGATAGTTGTCGTTGTTTTGATTGTTGGAGTGGTTATTGTTGTTGCGATCATTGAGGTAGTTGTTGTCGGTGGTGTTTCTTCTATCCTCAAACTTTCGTTTATGATCATTGGTTTCTTGCGCATAATTATGTTTTATTACCTGCTCCATCAACCTCTGTGTTATGGTAATGGCTTCCTCTAGAGTTTGAGATTTTGAAGCAGTAACATTTCCTTCAATACTTTTGGGTAATCCCCCGATAAAGACTTCCATAAGCTTCTCGGTGTTTGGTACCATATTTTGGCAAAAGACTGCTAATTCCTGAAATCTTCTAACGTAAGTTTTGAGATCATTTTCTTTTACAACCAAGTCGTAAAATTCGTCTTCCATTTTCTTGGACTTACAGTTCGGGGCACATACTTATGGTTCAAGAGACTTTTCAATTCGGTCTAGGTGATCCTGGTTGGCTTTTTCTTCTTAAATAGGTTGGGCGTATGCAATTTCCAACTGGACAAGGCCGTATCAGTAGTAGATGTACAGTAGCAAATGTCTTCTTTGTCTTCCTGGTCACACTTATAGAGTGTTAGTTGCAATAGATAATGAATGACTATCTCATAATCTGGAAGAAATCTAGAGGCAATGATAATGTTGAAGAAATAGAATTTATTCGTACAAACGGATCACAAATGTGAAAAAATATTGTTTGTACGTATGCCATATATTTAAGCCCACTCATTTATAATTTGTCACTTACAAATAGAGGCGTCCCAATCCTTGTAACTGAGAATGTATAAACTTACGGTTCGGTGGTTTATAATTTCCTTATTCAAATGAAGAAGAGTCCTAATTCATTTGAATAAGATGATTATAAATCATCCTACCTAAATATCGACACATGATATGATATGAAAACAATGTCATGTATTGTTCTAGAATCAAAAGGAATGATGGGGATAATAATGAGACGTCAACCGCGTTGATGTCTTAAAACAAGATGTTATAAGATGAGTATTTTTGTTGTCATTTTCCAATTAGCCGAGAATGCGGTGGATGTAGGTGTTTTCAAAAGTATGAGGCGAGTATTCTAACTCAGAGTTGAATATAAAAGAACCAATGAGATTGATAACTAATTCAAGTTTTGATATTATCAAAATGAAGTCAAGAAGAAGTTAGGAAGACCATCGTTTTGAAGAAGTTTTTAAGAACCTTTGATTCATGAGACCTGAGGGTTATGGGCCTACTATGCTTCCACTGTGCCACTTTGATTCCAATCTAAATTATTTGGTTTTCGGGGAAACTAGTCTATAAAATTTGAGGATTTATTAAAGAGATAGTCGGGTGGTGATGTGTTTGACCTAATTGGTGATGTTGATCCTACTGATGAAGATGGAGATATTGGAATGGGTGATTCAACAGGTGTCTCAGCGTCTTTAGGTGGTGAAATCTTCTCGGGAGGAAAGAAATGTCGGGAAATCAAACATTGGTGATAGTGATAACACTAGAGATGGAGGCAAAATAGTCGGTGGAGCAATAAGAGCTTGTGGTGGAATAGGTAATTCATTATCAGTAGCATCATATGCTTGCACGACCTTCATATATGGGTCATCATAAAAAGGTGAGAGGGCTAGTGAGGCTAAAAGATCTTTAGTTAAATCATCTAAAAAGTTAGAAGAGGTGTTTCCCGGTGAGGCTGGGAAATAGTCCGGTGAAGCCGGGATATAGTCAGGAGAGTGTGTAGAGGAAAAAGTATCCTCAACATCGGAATCAGATAGGATAATAATAGGATGGGGGGGGGGGGAAGATGTGACTATATAACAACCCAGTGGAAATAACATAAGTTATTTATATATAATATAATAGTAGTGTATTATCTGCCATGGAAATTTCTTACACATACTATTCTGGAAACTGCAGTGGCACGGAGGACTTTCTTGGATGGAAAAAAGTAGTTATAGTTTAGGTTTTACCCTTGTTCTCTATAACCATGAGCTCTGATACCAATCTGTAACACCCCCATATTTGACATATAGCAGCGGAAGCTAATCTGGGGTATTACTTCATGGATCAACAGACATAATCATAGAAAACGACTCAAAAGAGACGTTTTGGAAAATTTAGTTATCATTCAATATCATATCAGAGTTTTACAAAGGAGGTCCCAAAATCTAGAAACATAAAGTTTGAATGATAACAGTTTAGCCATCTTCAAGTCCGTGCCACTCCGTGCCATAGGTTGCTCAATTACCTGAGATAAACATGCTAAAAGGGTCAACACAAAGGTTGAGTGAAATTCATAGGTTTTCAGTTATAATAGTTGAGTACAAGTTCAATAGTGGGTTACGTTGTTATACACCCATAAGTGTAATAATTGCAATGAGTACAATTATTATGGAAAACAGTATTATCATGGAAAATAATATTATTTCCCTAAGCTCATGAATCACATATTTAAACTTAATAGAACCGGGAGCCTCTATCCGAAGACATACTAGGAGCTACTACCCAAAGAGATACTGGGAGCTACTACCCAAAGAGATACTGGGAGCTATTACCCAAAGAGATACTGGGAGCTATTACCCAAAGAGATACTAGGATGTCTTATGGGAAAATGGAGGTAACTTAGGCAATAATATATCAGGATAACATATAGTTGGAAAAACACTTGTATTCATAGTTTTAGCATGATTCCCCTACGGGATTAGAAAACATATTAAGATAGGGTACTATTCCAGTGATGGAACCTTATCATTATATCTAAAATCACTTGTTGTTTAATTTATAAAAAAACAAGCATGTATCCCCCTCGCGGGTTTATAAAACATGTAAATAAGTAAAGCCGAGGCTATGAACTTCACAATATCGGTTTTAAGTACTTGTGTATATTAAAAACAATTGAGTGTATCACCCTCCTTGCGGGTTAACAAAACTTCAAAAGATTGAAAGCGAGGCTATGAGCTTCACCAGTTTTAAATGAACTTATATGGTATACAGTTGGAAAAAACATGTTTATGGTTTTATTTATATGCATGTATCCCTCACGGTGTTTTATGAAAATATTAAAGAGATTTAAAAGTGAGCTATGAACTCACCTTATCGATACAAGGAGAATCTGATTGATAGCAAAAGTATAATCAAGTGAAAGTATAGTTACGGCTTGGTCTCGCAACATGAAGTAATATCGTCAAGTCTTAGTGGGATGGTTTATGTTTTTCTCAAAAAATTTACTAAGTTTAACGTAGATATCTTTGATTTATTAAAATTATGGAAATATAGTAATCACTGTTCGGGCTATATAATCCAGAGGCCTCATGTAGTATCGTTTAAGGAAGCCAGCGGCACTTTAATCGTATCAAACCCAGCAAAACTCGTCAAAATGAATTCCCATTATATGAAATTCAATAGTAAGTGATACGACCAGATTTTATGTTTCTTCAAAAAGTTAGTCGAATGAATAAATTACGTTAAATATATAACGTAATAATGCCGTCGTTTATAATTAATACGATAAATGTGTGGGTTTTTAATAAAATCGAGTTTTGTCAATATTAATATATAGTTTATAATTTCTATAAATATATTATATTTTATATTTTTAAGTTTCTATATTAGCAATATATTCCCTTGGTTTATAAACTTTTACAACTTTTAGTCTTTTCTATATAATGTTTTTTATAATTTTATAACCTTTAACTTTGATACTTGGAAAAAATAGGTCTCTTTAGTTATAAATTTAGATAATGGACATTTCAGCAACCCTTTATGTTATATATTTCCAGAAAGTTACGTTACTATACCCTATGCATGAAAATATTTGCAAAACAAAGTCCAAAAAGCCTATGCAAGCTTATTTTATGGCTTTCCATAATGATATTGGCCAGGTTATGCGTATTAGAATAAGCATAAAATAAGATGTTTAAAGTAACTAAGTCTAGAATATGGATTCGTTAACTTAGATAATCAATACGGTCGTTTTTAGTGTTTTAATAGAAAAACACATGGGTTGAGGATTATTCCAAGGCTTTCAAACAAGAGTTTATATTTGATCTTAAGAGTTATTATGAACATTCTATACAAATATTATAAGCTTAACGCAAAGGCCCCATGCCTTTTGCCATGCTTTTGACCCGTCTTTACTTCGATGATGGAAGAAAGTTCAACTTCACTTCGATGATCATTTATCTAATGGAGGAAGTCATAAACAAACGCAAAGGCCCCATGCCTTTTGCCATGCTTTTGACCCGTCTTTACAATCATATCCTTACCACAAACCCTCAAGCCATTGTCCCAATTGCTAGGTTCACACTTCATGAACATGTCATGGATCCTCTAGACATTTCAAGAAATCCTAGCAAAGAAAAGGGAAAGAAAATTGCCTCTCCCTCGGTCATTTCCTCTTCATCTTCATCATCCGATGACAATGAAGCACCATCTTTTCTCTAGTTCTATGATGAACTATCCGACAGTGAGGATCTAACCAAAGCCCAATGAGAGAAGAGAGGAATGTTTAAATGCTTGAACCGCTATGTTGTCACCATCACCAAGTACTTATAGAAGCAAAAATGATTATACTTGTCTTATGCCTAAATGTTCTTATGGTATGTGGTAATTTGAATCGTTGGTTATGGTTTCCATGTTAGGATATTGATGAATTGAAAACTTTGATCTATGTATGTTAAAACTTAGTACCCACTATATGTTGTTATGGATATTGTTATCGTATTAATGACATTTGGTAGAAGATAATGATGCTTGCATGGAAATATGTTTTGTGTTTTGGGTGTAAATTGATGTTCTGGTCGTTTTTGTTGAAAGCTGCGACCCACGGATCCACCATATGGTAGATCCGTATGTTGTTTTGGTGGATCCTGGCTCACTCAGTCCAGGCGCCAAAATTTGAATTTTCTTGATTTTTAACTTTTTCTACTTTATCTTATAACCATGCGATATGATATTATGTGGGATCTTAAACCTTAGGATATAACATGTTCTCTATATAATCCAAGAACCATTATACAATTCATATCACCACTTTCTCCTTATAATCATCATCCTCAAACACCATTTTTCTTCACAACCTCTTTATTTTTCTCATATACAACCTTACTAGTTCATCACTATGACTAGTTCATCCAAAATAAATTCACCAAACTTCAAAAGAAAAACCACAAGAATGAGTGTCAAGTATCTAAACTATGTCAATCTCACATCCTCAAGTAAGGAACAACCAAATGAGAGAACTCCTTCACCACCTCCTAGAAAGAAATCCCTTTCACCACCTCAAGCTCTATCAAGATCCATCTCTAGCAAAAGCACACACTACACCTCTTCATCATCACTAAGTGAGTCTCCGACACCAACTCACGTTGCACCACCACCTAAGCTTCGTTTTGTCATTATGATAAAACTAAAACCTTAAGAACTTCTTCCACCTCAAATGTCACCAAATGATCCCTACGCTTAAACCATGAATAATTGGCCACCGGGCACTTATAATCCATCTCCACCACCACGTGTCTCTCAACCACCTTCTGATTTTCAAAATCCACAACCTGGATTTGAACCATTACCATCAACCCAACCTTTGTTTGTTAACATTAACAACAACACACCTCTCCTCTACAACAATGCACCTCCACTTGAAAACATTCACCATCAACCACCAAATCTTGGAAATCAAAATTTTCCCAATCCTCCAAACATCTTGGATTTTGTTTATCCAAATGACATGCCTTACCTCCACAACATGTTTTGTCAATGTTGTAGCACCACAAGACATGAAATCCAAATGCTCCGAAACCATGTCAACTACATGTTCTCATACATTCGACACCACTCGGCTCTCCATTACACCCACCTTACTTTCTGCATTAGCCGCATAACTATCTCACCTCACTCCTCGGATTATTTGGGAAAATGTTTTCTATCCTAAGATTTAGGATCTTTAATTGTTTTCTTCAATTTTCTAGTTTAAGCTTATCATGTAATGGCTTTAATGCCAAATTTTATGTTTTATCCCTTATAATGGATTTAACATTATTTTCATTTATTGTGTTGATGATGGATGTTCATTGTATATGTGTGCATTTGTGATGGTCATATATATATTTGCTTACCTACTAACTTGGTTTTGTAGCAACGCATCCATAGCTCGATTACTTGGTGCCCCAAGCAAGGGGGAGTATACACCAAGGGGGAGCACTTGCATCTAGTTTTTTTACTTTGCATTCGTTACCAAGTCACTTAGCATTCGTCAAAACAAGACATGCAAGGAAGGCCTCTACAACACTTTTTGCTTCGACAAAAAGAGGGAGAAGAAATGTAAACTCATCTACTAAATACTTATTTAGTAACTTTTAAATAAGCATGAGTTTATATTTTGTCATCATCAAAAAGGAGGAGATTGTTAATACAAATATTCGCGCAAAAACGATATTTATATTTAATGATCTTCATGTTTTGATAATAACAAATATAATGTCATACTACGTAAAAGTTTACGTAAACAAGTTATTTAGTCGAAAGTTTACTTGACGCCGACAAATCACTTAAGGTATGAATATGACATTATTAAACATAGTTAATGATCAAAGAAAAATATTATCATTTGCATAAACCTTTTCTAATCAAATGATTTAAGTTAACACATGATTAATTATAAGCTAGTTATATTAATCATGTAAGACAAAATAAGATTAACCATAAGTGGAAACAATCTTTCCAAATCTTCCCAAATCTAGAAAATCTTTCCTTATTGATGATAAGAAATATTTTGTTCTAGAAGAATCTATTAAACTAGTTTTAATAAATACAGAATAATATTTTGTATAGATTTGGGGTTAATCATAAAATGACAAAATGTTGTCCCAGCTCCTCGGACGAATCCACCATAACAAGGCACGGATCCAGGTGTTGGTGGATCCGTGGGTCGCATCGTCCAGCTGTTTGGGACATCATTTGAATTTTAAAGGTTTGCCTATAAATAGCAACCTTAAGTCTTCATTTTAGACAACTCTTATAAAATATTTTTCACATACATCTTTTATCATTTATATTCTTTGATCATTATACTTGTTACATAATCCATTACAAGTGATCAACTCATTCCACTCTTTAGTGAAGAACACTCAAAAAGACGTCAAGCTTCAAGTGTTAATAGTTTAGTTGTGTCATCACGTTTGTGATAATCATTCATCTTGTGTTGTGTGTTGTGTTTAGGCCACAAAATACATAGTGTGTTAGATTGGTTCTATCTCGAAGTAGAACTTGGTATTTAGGTTAGTACCAGAAAAAGTGCAAGCGACGTGTACGGTTTTCTCCGCCTAAAGGGAGCTTGTTGACATAGTGAAGATAACTCTCAAGTTGGGTACTTAGGGAGTGGAGTAGGCCGAAGAAGACCTTCATAGCCGAACCACTATAAATCATTTTGTCATCAGTTTGATCTTTCTTATCTTTACTTGTTCATATTTCGTAGATTGTTTATTTACTTATTGGATCGCTATCATATACACTTGTGTATATCTTTTGAGTTCACATAAGTCGACAATCTAAGTTTTAATTTTAAAACGGTAAAAACTATTCAACCCCCCTTCTAGTTTCCACACTATTCCGTTTCTAAACGTTTACCAAAAATTCCACAAAATTATGAGTGTGTCGGTGATGTAGTGTACTTTATAACTTGGCTTGGTATATCACTCGAGACCACAATGATGAGTACTATGGACTTGGATGGAGTAACCTGTTTAACTGGTAAATTTCTAGGAATACACCAAAAAGCCTATATGTTGTGATATTAACTAACTACACTGGTTGGTTAACCCTAGTATAACCCTTTGCTTACTCTCACTATAAGAGTAAGATACCCCTAGAAAAACCTGTTGAGCCATTCCTGTCTTTTTCACACCAAATGTTTATTTCGTTACACCTTTATACCTTAGCCTACCCTGTAGATTAAGCCTATTAATCAAAGTTTCTAGTTGCTTTTGTGTAAAGTTTTGTAGTACTTGTGTCAAAGTGAAATTTTCTATCTCTGGATAGATTGGGAAATTGCACAATGCAATGGGAATGTAAAAGTATGTAGCTCGTGTATTTTGCTACTTTCGCAATTATGTTTCATATTCGAAGATGAAGTGTTTAAAGAAAAATTATCCGGATGAATTATGATGGTGAAGACGGTGAAATTACACCGAGATTCGTATTGTTATGTTATGAAAAAAATGGAAAAATAGAAAATCGCATCGGAAAAAGAAGGAAAGGATAATGATAGTCGGTCATTGAGCCTAAACCGATAAACTACTTGGAGAACCGATTATTCGTTGATATGTGGTAAAAATAAACGATATATAGTTTTGTATAAAAGTGGTCGATATCACCACTTGCCTTGTAAAAGTATGTAGAAGTTGGGATGATTGGGAAGTTGACCGTTATGGGAACGCCAACTTAGGTTGTCTTTGTCATTTCTATGATCGAGACGTTTGTATATATTTCTGAGTCTTTATCATGGAATGGTCAGGAAAGTTACTAGCAACTATATACCTTATTTGTTCAGGCTAAATATATTTGTTTTGTGAATTTTATTTAACAATAATTTACTTCTTTTTTCTAACAACTAACCTTAGGTTTTACTCGAACGAGGATGAGATCGAGTCATGCATGTCTATTCCGTCGTTACGGCCATGTATGCATGATTCAGCCACCTTGTTGATTTATTACTTTTGGTGAAAGTTAGAAGATCCATACCCTATATCATTCTTCATCCTGAACCCTTGGTTAAACTCGAATGAGGATGTGATCGAATTATACTTGTTTTTCCATAATGTTACGGCCATGTATGTATGTTTCAAGCTGCTTGTTAGTGTGTTACTTTTGGTAAAAGATTGTTAGAATGATCAACCTAATTAAGCCTATTAACCCAACTTACTTTTTAACTTGTTACTCCTTAGCTCTAGTGGGGAGATGTGTATCCTTGCCAAGCATATGATAGAAAATTAATCACGACCAAGCAATTGAGCGTACCCATTAAATGTTACACCCTAGATTAGTTGAGTGATCTGAGTGTTTTTATTTCCATATTCGTGAGGTGCTTGGTTTTGTACAGGCGATTTAATGAAAGAATGCTTAAAGGAAAAAAAATCCTTAACTTCGGTTAGGATATATTTTCAATAAATTTATAGAGTCTACTTTAGGACAAGTAGGATTCAAGTGGGGGGGACTATTTGGATGACATCAATACTTTAACCTTTTTATAGCATCATTTACACCCAATTAATTTACCCACTTCTCACAGTTTCATCATAATTATTTACATCGAATTTTACTTATATTGTTTATTTTTTCTAAAGTTTGTTAATTTAGTATAGTATGGAGTTCATTGTGAAGGGAAGACAAGCTAAATGACGTACATTTTAGAAAACTTTAAATGATGTATATTTGAGATGGACTAGTTTTGAGACTCCTTGCTCTATTTTTGAATACCCATGCTCCGTATCCAATGAAATGAAGATACGGCGTATTAGCGTCTGGACTTCACAAGAAAACTCGTATGTTCAATACCCAATACGGCGTATTCCACTGAATGAACATACGTCGTATCCTATGGGTTTCTCAAAACAATCAAAGATCCTGCATTAAATGTGATTAGAGACAATTATTATGTGTATTGATTGTAAATAGTTTGCCGCACGCCAATGTGATTCACCTCTTACGTGTATTGACCTTACTCAATACGGCGTATCCAATCAAAATGCAAGAGAACTATGAATAAAGATCAAAAAAAACGAGTTTTACGGGTTGCTAAATCATTATTTCATTTTCATAAAATAAAGTCGATTTTCTAAAGAGAGACGTAAGAGCAGCCAAAGCGTAAGCATCAAACTTAATTCCATAGAAGACACCGTGTAATTCCTATACTCTTGTAATCATTCGATTTTTGGTATCGTTCGTTAACTCGTTAGTTTTACCTTGTTGTTTTGATTATACTTGTATTATTACAATGGTTATGGGCTAATACCCTCGGGTATTAGCCATCTTAATGAAGATTCAATGTTTGGTTTGTTTAATCTTGATTGCTTAATTTATCGTTGATTATTTAATTATGTTTATCACCTCATACTTGTCTATGTGTTTGAATATGCGACCTATCATTCAACTGGGTCCGATGAGACTTACCAAGTGATTTAGATACTAAGATAGCTCTCCATATTGTGTTTTATATATCTGGACCAATAGGATCACAAATAATGTTTTATCTTTGCCTTTAGATTAGTGAGCTTAGTTGGACTGACAGGTGACCCTTTGACCCAACGAGTACGTTCTTAATCAATCGGTAAAGACTTGAATAGTAAACTACCAGCATATAAAATACCGTCAAGTAGTAAGTCGGTAAAGTCCCGATGGGCTAGGGTTTAATAAGATCACCATTGATTTAATCCCTAAGATAGATTATAATTAAACTAAAGGATGCTTTATGCGGCTGCGTTAATTGTGACAAGACTCAACGTGTCTAGGTCTTAGGAAGAAGTCTCGCCTAAGTCTTAAGAATGATATGCCGCCTCGAGATAAGCACTCATTACACTAAACAAATAAACCATCATTTAATCAGATTTAATTTGGCTAATACAGTTTTCTATCATTTGGCTTGTACCGCACTTTTATCTTCTAATCATCTTCTTGAGTGATTATTGTGTATTGAATTGATTTTAGTCGCCACCAAACCTGTGCCAGTCTCTCAGGCTAAACCCCCCCTTATCATTAGAACTAGATTTAGTATAGGTTTAACGTTAATTAGAATTAACTAGACTAATTAATTAGAATTAAATACTGATAGAATATAAGGTTAACTTTCTCGCTCTTAGTGTTCGACACTCTACTTACCACGAAACACCATCTTGACCGAGTACACTGCCCGTTAAAGTGTTTTTTTAGGATAAGTCGGCTAAATATAAATTTAAAACTTGGTAATCAATAAATATAACCTACACGACATCACATCACTGGTCTTGAATCTGTCATTTTGTAATTGGTGAAATTACTAACAAGGACTTCTTACTTGATGCATCCTCAGCCATATATTTGGCCTCCAAGGAATCCCATAGTTCTTTGGAAGATTCAACACTTTGGTAAATATTAAACAAAGAATCAGACATGCCATTGAGGATTAAACCCATGCAAACATAGTCATCATTGTCCCACTTGGCCCTCTTTCTGAGTTGTTCCACGGTAGCATCATCACCATCTTCAGGAATAGAAGTAGTTAGCACATACACCACACTCATGCTGAAAAGCAAGAAGTGCATCTTCTTTTGCCATCTTCTAAAGTCCACCCCTTCAAACTTATCAAGCTTGGCAAAGTTTGAAGCCATGTGTTTCATAGCAGCAACAACCATTGATTATCACAAAATAATCTTCTTTGATTGTTGGTTATGATAGTCCCAGAACATGGTGAAGATAATCAACAACCTAGCTAATTACCAAGATGGTTATCGGATATCACTTGAAGTCGTGTAATTACTTTCCAAAGAAGATTATTCGACCCTATGCCTGGGTATCACGAATACCTCCTTGGAATAAAACCAAGTGCGTTTCATGTTTTAGGCACAAATCAAGAACCCTTTCATTTTTAAGTGTTTAGGTTTTCTATGTGTTTCCATGCAATTGTGATCCCTATTTATAGGGGATTTACTCAAAACCTAGTCAATGGAATTAATGAGAGATTAATGGCCAATTAATCTCTTCCATAATTATCCTTCATAATTTAGAAAGAGCAATGCTACATCCACTCCCAACTCACATAAAAACTTCCACATGCTGATGTGGCATGTAACTTGCACCAATCACATTCTATCTAATTTTCTCTTTCTTTTTTCAACTACCTATATGTGTTTGACACATATGGGTGTGGAATTTGTATGTGTAAAATGGGTGTGAATCTAGCATTTCTCATTTAGAAATGAGTGTTTACATGACCAAATTAAATGTGGTCATTTAATGTAGTCAGACCTGCCACTTAAATAGGAAAAAGTTGTTACAAACATTTAACGTAGTCAAACATGTCACTTAAATGTTTATAACCACCCAATTAATCTAACCACTAAAAGAGTTAGGGAAAATAGTGACTTGATAGGTGTACACTCAGTACCTCCAAACCTATTTCCATGTATGACCCCATTCCTACAATTGCACTAAATTTCCAACAAAAGATACTAAAAACTAATCAGGAGCTATTGAAGAAAGAATCAAGTTCGAATATAATTTCAGATGATAGTTACAAGTTTGGTTACAAACTTTTATAATTGGAAAAGAAGAATTAGAGAGAAAGGAATGTGTTTACAAAAATAGCTAATATGAAATGAACACCGAGTTGAGTATTTATACAGGAAATGGGTAAATGGTTGTTTGACTTTCGTTAACTTTCGTTATTGACCTTCGTTGACTATTATTGGAACATATCAATACTTCCTCCTTCAAAAGTTGCTTGACCACAAGCAACTCTTTATGCATTCAAATCAAAGTCTGGACCCCTTTTTCCATAAGCCAAACAACCATGAGCAACAACCTTTTTTTATGCCAAACATCCCAACCAACAACATGTGTTTTAACTTGTATAAGCATGTGTTCAGCAAGTCAAACCACCTTAATCAATAACCATAAGCTGAACTTCAGGATCTACTGTGTGGAACAACTTCAGTTTAGGTAGTTTAGGTTCAAGACTGGTTTTCATGTTCAGGCTACCAAAAAAACTTAACAAATAAACTCGATCCCCAAAGCTTAAGCCACCATCTTTGATGCAAAACTTGGTCACTGAATACCCATTTCTTCACCTGTAACCCCAAAACATCAACCTCATATTCTGCATAAGACCCCTTTTCCTTGTCAATGATAGCCCTTCCACGTTACATCGAATTACATCAAATAGATCATGGGTACTCTCATAAGGTGAACAAACCTAAAGAAAAATGAGTCTCAACTTAAACCAATTACAATCATTTCAATATGTACCATAGTACAGTCCTCATTCAAATAGGTAACCCCCCCCCCCCCAGCACTCAAATGACCTTCTCACATGTTGAGAAGAAACTTTTACACATGACTTCTTGCTAATATAAGTTCACCAACAAATCCTATTTGTGTAGTCAACCTTGATTCATAATCAATATCTTCAATAACACTTTTTGTAACCATATTATCAAGCAAGCTTTAAATACCTTCAAACTCATATTCATTCGACTTCAACCACAATTTCTTACCCCTAGCATATGATGTTATAGAAGCTCGTGACTTACAATCTGTCTCCACTACTTTATTATCAGAAGCATTCCTATCATATGAATCAAAAACCCATTTTCCCCCTAGATCAAACACTTAGTTGCTACTATGAACTCACCATTTGTGTTAGCCTTATACATATACTAGACGAGTACCCGCGTATAGCGGCGGAAATTCCTAGCGGCAGATAATTAACGATATAGGATATTGTGGTAAGTGTTTTGTGTAACATTTAAAATAGAACGTGAAAAGATCAAAATATAATTGCAAACGGATGTAACATGCAATAATTCAACTTAAGAAAAAAAACATTTATACCAGAAGCCAATTAACGATATGCGATATTGTGGTAAGTGTTTCGTGTAAAGTTCAAAACAGAACGTGAAAATATCAAAATATAATTGCAAACGGTTGTAATATGCGATATTCAGCTTAAGTTTTTCAACATTTCCTAAAATACTATTTTCAACAATGTTGAAATTTCAAGAAATGGCTAAAATACTTTTTTACCAATGTTGAAACTTAAAGAAATAGGACTAAATGCTTTATATGTAGTATAGATAAGTGTAATTCCCGTAACAAATTATACATTTAAACTCTTTACACAAGAAAGTTAAAATAATACTATCTAAAGTTACCACCAACTTATCTACACAACTAATTAACAAAAATATAAACGTCGCTTTAAAAATTACATAACATATCATTTTAAACATTTTCTACAAACTTCAGATTCTGACGAGCAAAAGCAAATTCCAGCCACCAAAATAGCAGTTTCAGGCCGTAGCTGTAAATTTAAAAGTACAATAAAGAAACTCATATTAAAAGAATAAAAATCGTTAGAAAACACCAAAGAAAAATCATTAATAAAACGCTAACGAAATATATAAAAAACATATGAGTGGTTACATAACCAAATTAGTCTTTCATAATTAGTCTCCATAATAGTAAAAATTAGTGGTTACATGATCAAATTAAATGTGATCATTTAATTCATTCAAACTCATTTGAATGTGCCAAAGTTGTTATAAATATTTAGTGTAGACTTTGAAGGTTGTCAACATTTCCTAAATTATGTAGCCATATGCGTGTAGACTTTGAAGGTTGTCTAACATTGCCTAAATTACATTACAGACTTTCAGACATTCAAGAATGGATGTCAACATTTCCTAAAATGTGTTTCTACTTTTAACATTTCAAGATTCAAGAGTTTCAAGAATTCAAGAATGGGTGATACACCCTTTATAATGTAGTATAGATAAACAAAAAGCCTAAAAACTTAAAAAAACTTACAACAGTAGATATGGTGGCAACAGTTTCTGACAGCAACCTCGTTTCCGACGGCGATTTTCAGAGGCGACCTCGTTTTCGGCGGCAAAAATTTGTGGCGCAGACGGTGGATGAAATAGAATATGACAAAGATAATGAATAAATTAGTATGAAAACATGGTAGAAGTGGTTTACGATGATACCCATAACATGGTATCTAAAATTAAGAATCAAAACGAAAGCAAAAAAGTATGAATGTGATGAAGCTGGATATTGTGAAGAATAAGTGTTTATGTTTCTGTGTATTTTTCCATGCAATTGTTATCTCTATTTATAGGGGATTTACCCAAATTATAGTCAATGGAAATTATGAGAGATTAATGTGCCCATTAATCTCTTCTATAATTAGCCTCCTAAGAATTAGTGGTTACTTGACCAAATTAAATGTGCCCATTAATCTCTTCCATAATTAGCACATTAATCACTTTGGTGGCTTGTACACTTTTAAATTATCTTAAATTAGTTCCATACGATTTTAATGTGATATAATGTTTGCATAAATACGATTTTAATGTGATACAATGTTTTCTTAGATAGTTTCAACTTTCAATTCCTACTTTTTCAAGAATAGGTGAAAAATGCTTTATAATGTAGTATAAATTCTTGACTAAATGAATAAATATCCAAACAATTTAAACATTCATGTAACCCCAACGATAATGCATCTTTGACACTTATTAACCCGACTTTATATTTTCGCAAATCACCAACATCAACTTTCCCTTTCTTGTTGTTGACTCCATTTCTGGTCCACTTTTCTTGCCCACTTTTAGTTAACTTAAAGCATCTCGACTGGAACACATCAGTAGTTTTTATATCATTAGTAATTTTTTCATCATCAGTTACTTCATTTTTCTTCCCAGATGATTCTTTGACAGTTTCAACCAAAACAAATGAAGTATGATCAAGTGGATTAATTTCAATATTTTTTTCACTTTCTTGAACAAACTTACCACAACCCACAAAGTAATTGTAATCGTTGTCAAGGTCAGCTGATTTTTTTAACTCAAATCCTTTACATTCATCACATGCTTTAGAAATTTTATCCAGAACTTCCTTATCAATTCCATTATCAATCACTTCACTTGAATCATTGGCTATAAATTCTTTACTCTTGACATTTTCTTCACAACTCATCAATACATTGTCGTCTTCAGTCATTTCATTTGATTCTTTAACCATAACTTGTTTGAGATTGTTCCGTATTGGAATTTCATCAAACATCTTATGTGCACCAATATTTTTTCCCACAATATGACTATGATTTACTGAAAATTCTTCTAATTTATCTAAAAGATTAAAACTTGAATCTTTGACACCATTATTTGAAAATTGCACATTTGGACCATCAATTGAATTGCCAAATCTTCTCAAAATTGCATCTTTGTAAATCATCTGAGTCACATTTTCACCCATTATACTTACAAATTTCTTATGCCATATCAAATCAATATCAAAAAGATGATTAGAGATAAGAGATACCTTGTGTCCGTCAGGCACATTATTAACTCGAAAGAATCGTTCACTCGTCTAACCAACCCTTAATATGCGTACCCCATTTAACCCTTACCCCAAATTTAATATATGTACTTCCAAATTTGGCCATGTTTTGCATTCTCCTTTTAATTATTACCCCATTATTATCGGTCATTACCATGTCTCTCATTTCCTTCCTTAATTTTTCCAATTCGTCCCTCATCACCTTTACAATTGCTTCATTCAGGCCTTGCCTAGTTTCATCATCAACAACACTATACCTCGTTTGAACCGACATCTTACCAAGAACTTCAAGAACTTAAAACAGAATTGTAACTAACTAATCAAAAACTGTAACTAACTATTTTTCTTAACAAAAAAACACATATTTATGATTGTAAAATGATGATGGATTGTTATGGTTGTTATGAATCGATGAATGGAATGAGAACAAAATGATAACAAAATGAGAGTACAATCTTGGTGACAAGATCGAAGGCTCTAAATACCAATTGATGTGTACCTTTTAGATCTCAATTAAGAAATGGTAAAAGATACTAGAAACTAATCAGAAACAATCGAAGAAAGAATTAAGTTCGAAATATAGTTTCAGATGATAGTTGCAAGTTTGGTTACAAAATGTTACAATTGGGAAAGGATAATTAGTGAGAAAGGAACTTGTTTACAAAATGAATAGCTAATATGAAATGAGCACCGAGTTGAGTATTTATACAAAAAAATGGGTAACATGGTTGTTTGACTTCCGTTATTGACTTTCGTTGACTATTATTGGCACATATCATAGTTTGGGCACTTTTTATAAGCTGAGTTTAGAAAATACCCACACTCCTATTTGTTTAAATCAACTGAAGTTTAACCTAAAGACAAGGTAAAGCATTAAGCCAAAATTATGAAAACTCATACTAAATATCATAATCGAGAATGCTAGACAAGACATCCAATCTTGATGAAACATGATGTGTTAAGGTATCAATATCTCACAATTATGAGATGCATTTTCACTATTTAAGCAATATGTCCTTCAACTATGAAAGGACATATGGATGGATGGATGTTCGATTGGTCGCTCTTCAGTAGGGGTGAGTAAAACGAACTGGGGATCTGATCGAAAAACCATCACGAACCAGACTGGACTGAACCTATTTCGGTCTGGTCCTCGGTCCATCTTTTTCCTTATTTTCGGCACAGTAGCATGCATCATATTCAGTTTGGCGCTAACGGAATCCATTTCGAGCAAAGGTATTCTTATATAACGGACAAGCCGGATCATGAAGAAGGGGTAAGTGGGCTGGCAATAAAGGGTTAGTTCAGTTTTAAATCGACGATTCGTTCCATTTTAAAAGAAAAGGGGTAGTTAAGAGCATCAATTTCGCCTTTTATATCTTATAGAAAAGAGAGGATAGAAAAAAGAGGAAGTCTAGCGCCGGTCCTAAAAGGAAGATGCTTTGAGGCATTCGGTAATTACCTAGTATGCTATCCTCGGTCCGGTCCGGTCCGGTCTTACGAAAAAACCGACAATTATGCTTTGTTGGATCGGGCCAGACCGAAGACTGAACCAAACCGGACCATTTCGGTCTGGTGTTTTGCCCAAAGTCGATTTCGATCTGGTCCGATTTTGATCGGTTCGGTCCGGTTTTTGAACCGTAAGCACCCCTACTCTTAAGTAACTCAAGTTAACAACAATTTGTCAACACCAAAAGCCGTATACATGTAAAATGTTTATGGTTAAGAAGCTCATATTGCTTGTATATATAGTTATATACTAACAAAGATGCTCAAGTGATCTATGATAAACTTAAATTAATTAGATATCCATAAACTTTTCATTTGTCATGATGAAACCTCCTAACGTCTTTTTATTTTTTCTGTCAAAACATAAGCCCCCAGCACATCTCTAGTTTTGTTAGCCAGAAAATTTTTATAGAAAAGTTTTTTGTTTCTAACAAGGAAAAGACAAAAAGTGTTGATACCGAAAAAAAAGATACTAGAAGCTGTTTTGCAACAAGACAAATAATTTGTTGAGATTTGAGAAAGAGTCAAAGATGGATGCGTTTTTTTACCTAAATGGCCATTTTAGAAATCAATTTTGTTGCAGATACCACAAGGGTCTGACATTTCAAAATCGTCCTAGTTGATCGTGCATGTATTATGGTTGTCAACTCGATGAACACGTGTCACCACCAGATTGATTCTTAGTTTTTATAAAAAAAAAATTGTTGCCACGTAGGTTGATCGCGCAGAAGTAATAGTGATTTGTTTTTTTGTTGATCGCGCAAATAGTATGATGATTTGTAAACTTATTTTTTCATTTTAAAATTGTAGTTTTAGGGTTTGTTAAAATTTAAAAAAATGATATTGACAATTTTCGTGAACGTTTTAGCATATTGATATGTTGTTTAAATTTTTGTTTATTTAGTCTTAGTGTTGTCTTTGATGAGGTCTACCTAGTGAACCAAAATTTCTTTGAAATAGTGTTAATATGCATAAGATATGATGTTGCAAAGTGTGTCAGTTGGGGTTATTTCAAAAAAAACTTTTTTTCAGTACAATTGTATAACTATATTTTTATATTTATAAAAATCAAAATTTAAATATTAAAATGAACGGTAGTCATTAAAAACATTACAACATAGGAAACACTAGATGTGTAGAAGAGTACATGGCCAACCTTATTTAGACGAATGGAAAACATGAAAACAACAACAAACAACGACATACATGGTTAGCAAACTGGTGTTAAGCAATACAGGTTTTACATTTCCCTGTAGTTCGCGATCAATTGTCGCTTCTCTTCCATGCTCCTTAGCAACTCATCCCTGACGCTTTTCAAGTATGCAACTTTTTTCATGTCTGACCCTGTCATGCACCCTAGGGCGTACCTACCATACTCGATAAGTGGATCATCTGGTAATGAATTAAGCCTGTTAATTTCAGGCCTTCGGTCTGTGAATCTATTAGCAAATCGATGCATTAAGCTTAAAATTTGTTCTTCCAGACAAGCCTCTTCGTCGAGAGCTTCCTGGAGTGCCATAATGATAGTTAACCTTACATCATTTGGGTTCGTAGCCATTGTAGAAAATAAGAAGATTGAATTAATACTTTGTGTGATTGATAATATGTTTGAGAATCAGACTAGACTCCTCAATTTATATATAACAATTGCAGTGATTAGTCATTCAATGTCAAAAAAAGCTAATGATTTGTTAGTTATTGTCATAAATCGCGTGACATTTTAAGTGATGTCATTGAGTTGTCATATCAGTTGCAGTAAAAAGTATATTTGCATTGATTAGTCATTCAATGTCAGAAATAATTGATGATTTGTCAGTTAATGTCATAAATCGCGTGACATTTTAAGTGATAAACAACATTGTCATTGAGTTGTCTTATCAGTTGCAGTAAAAAATATACGTGTTGTCAAATTATGACAGATATCTTGTAAAATGTGAAGTGATAAATAAGGCTGTCATTGTGTAGTCTTATTTGATATAGTAAAAAGCAATTGCATTTTCAAAGCATGTCATATATTTTTTAAATTTCTAAATGTTGCTAAGATATATGTGACGTTTTATAGTTAAAACTGAATATATCGTGACTATATTATGGATTACTTAGAATTTCAATTTAATGCGTTGTTAGTATTTTTTATCTTGTTAATGTACATGATTGTCAGTTTACATTTGTTAATGCATTGTAAACATTATCATTGTATAAAAGATTAGAAACTTGAAATACTCCATCGAATAACAATCTTGATTCTCATTATCCATTAAAAACAATACATAGTAGAAAAACAATAATCTAGTAGATTGGCAACCTTATTTTTCCTACTTAAATAAAAAAACAAACAACAACACACATGGTTGGCCAGTTCGTCTTAAGCAACATTACTCAAGAATCTATATTGCCATGTAACTGTTAATGAAGTTTTGCTTTTCAGCAATACTTCTCAATAATTCTTGTCTTGCTCTGATTAAGTTGTTTGTTGTGCGTATATCCGCCTCATGAGTCATGAGTAGAGCATGTAATCCGTAGGTATTAAGGCTCGTTGTAGGCATATTTTGCATCATTGTCATTTCTATCTCACAGATACGCATTTACTCACGATAACGAGTTAAGTTGCACAACAACTGATTTGCAAATGTGGCCTCGGCTTCAAGCTCCTTTTGTAGTTTGGAAACAATTGTTTTACGTGCCTTGTTTGAAGAAGAAGAAGCCATAGACCTGTTTTGTAGAAAGAATAAAAGTTTGTGTGTGTTTTTGTGTGTGTGTTTGTGACAACCTAGTTGATATAGGGGAAATAGTATGGGCAGTCTTTATCAATAGACTACAAAACTTAAAATCACTGTCAAATCATGTGATATATCTCGTATATTTATAAGAGATAATTGACATTGTCATTGATTAGTCTTTATCATTGACTTGTTTTATTAAGATCCATACATATTTATTGAATTGATAGAAAAAGAGTAACATAGTGTGTACATTGAAAAGATATTGTTAATACATATCGCGTTACATGAATATTAGTACATACGATTATTCAAATGTCGATGTTGAACTTCTTTGATTTCCTCGTCTTCAAAGTGTTCTTGTTATGCCCATTCAATCATTTCATCCAAAGTGTAATCATTTTGTGTTACCTTCCTACTACTGTCTTCGCTTTTACTTGTGTAGTTGGTTATTACATGGTTCATCATTTCTGTCAAGCTAGCATTTGGGAAAATATATTTTGCTATAATAAAATCGACACCTAGGTGGTCAATGTAAATTTCCAATTTGTAATTCGCTGAAGATATATCAAACATGACATGCAAATCATAGTTGTTTCTAAGTTTGACGGTTATTGAAAAGCTACTGTGAGGTATTTTATAATAAAGAGCATGAATCTTTATACCCAAAATATTAAACAAAAATTGTTTCAGCTCTACTAGTTTCATTCTTGGAATGTTCATGTTCATTTTTCCACCTTCCTTTTTACTTAGCATGTAATAAGCTCTTAATTGTTCTCATAAGCTCATCATCAGCTCATTCAAGTCTATAAGCTTGGTTACAACCTTGAGCTTTAATAAGTCATCTAATCTATTAAACATTTAAAATAAGTATAATTACCTTGACTATTTAGATTTTGGAAGATGAGCCAATTAAGGAAGGGCTCATATGGACTATTACTGGCTTATCTTAGGATAAGCCAGAGCTGTTGATAAGCTCATTTGAGCAATTAGCTTCTGTTTAGCTGAAGCATTTTGTAAGTTTTCATTTAATTCCTTTGTTCTTTAAATTCTTGCTTAAAACTGCTTAAGCAGCTTATTAGTTCTGCTAATCTACTTATCTATTGCTTATTTGTGCTTATTACTGTTTAGACAAGCTTAATAATCATGCACTTTTTTATAGCTTAGATCATAGTTTACTTTTTAACTTGTCATAAAATCACTAAAAACCCAAAAATATTAGAGTAATTTGTAGATCTTAAATTCTAGCTTATCTAGTTGTTAAAATAAGCTCACTAGGTTAGTTATAAGTTTCTAGCTATCTGGTATTAAGGTTTCAATAATTAGAACTTAGAATCATAAGCTAATGAAATCTGTCATAGCTTTAAGGGGTGTTTGGATTAGTACAATTTGACCATCAAAAGTCAAAGTAACTTGGAGGTTTTTCTTTGGTCAGTTTAATCTTCATAATTGATTAAGTTTAGAGCAGGTTTGTAGGTTTAGTTGAACTTAATTTCATTTTGAAGCTTGTTATGTTTGCTGTGCACCAGGGGAGCATGTTTCTTTTAGGTCTTTGGAAAATTTTGAGCCATGATCTTATGAAGCTTTGATTTGTTTGTCGTGTGTTTAGAACATCATTGAGTGTGTCTAGTGCAGGTTTTATCACCTTAGTCACCTGCAAGTTGTTTTTGCCCCATTTGTCAATTGCTTTCAGCAGTAGTAACTTATGTTACTACTGCCTGTCTTCTTGTGCCTCAATTAGTAAGTTTTTGTAGGTTTAGAATTCTAAAATTCAATGGAGCTGTTAGTCTTTTCATATAGGATAATAGATTAGTTATTTTAAAGCTTGTTTTTCATTTCTAGCTTAAACTCTTAGGTTAGTTTAGCTTTAAATTTCATCGAAGAACCTCAAAAAGCCAAAAACAGTAGTAACTAAAACTTAGCTTTTAAATTTTGATTTCTAGCTTTTAGTATTTGTTTTTATGATTTGGATTAATAGTTTATAAGTAGGTTGTTAAGTTTTCAAAAGCTCAAATCCTGTAATAGCTTATTGTGCAATTTAGCTTATCTAGTTTTTAAGCCTTAAGTTACAGTTTCTGAGTTTGCTCTTTTAATCATTAAATTTAGGAGTCCTATAGTATTTTTAGCTTATTTAGCTTTTCATAATTAGCTTCTACATGTTATAAGCTTTCAGGTTTAGCTTTTGTTTTTAAAAATGAGCTTAAAATGAGTTGTGTGCAAGCTGTTAAGTGAAAACTAGTTTTTTGGTCCTTATAAGCTCACTTTCTGAAAACAGCTTTTTCATTAGCTTTTTGAGTGCTTATTTTTGAGTTTCAGCTTATATTGCTTTTATTAAAGTTGCTTATCTTTAGATGCTTAACAACTTTTCTTTTTTAAGTTTTTTTAAAAAAAAAGGGAAGTGGAAGTCGGGGGTGAGCAAGACTCGAACCCCCGACCTCAACACCTCAACCTTTTATAACACTACACACACCACACACTACCGCTGTGCCCTTGGGTCTTTTTCATAAGACTCTTGCACAAGTAATTTCTTATACCCTTTTTGGCCAATAAGCCTTATAAGCTGTCACAGCTTATTTCGCGGCTTATTTAATAAGCTGTGATCTCGGGCTTATTTTTCCTAGGTTTTAATTAGTATAATCTATTTTCTGTAATTTTTCTAGAATTTTTATAGTTCGTTTAGTATTTTTAAACATTTATTTTCATTAAAAACTTTAAAAAATCATAAAAATTAGAAAAATAATCAAAAAATTAAAAATCTTTTTTAGAAAAATTTCTCTTATCATAAAGTTCATAGGAAAATTAGTTTAACTCTCGTAGGTTTATTTTTGAGCATTTTAGCTTTTAGGGCTCGATTTTCGATTCCCGTTATTCGTTTTTGTGTTTCTTTTAAATTTTATCGTTAAGTTTTCAAATTTTGCAAATCTCTTTATTTTTACTCATAGAATTAGATTATTAATTCAAATTCTAGGTTAAGACGCTAATTAGGGTTTATTTTATCATTTCTGTTTTTTTTGTCCGTGTGTTTAGTTATTTTATTTGCATTTAATTGATTTAATTATTTTTAGTCATATAAAATCAATCAAAAAGTTGAAAATCATTCATAACATTATCCAAACTAAATCGAGGGTATCAATTCACATTTCTTTGGTATACGACCCGGTAATCACTTACCGGTTAAACGTATTATATTATATATTTTTGTGTTTAAATTGCATTTAATCTTTGTCCTCAAGGATTATTTGTATATTTCTATAAATACTTTGATATATTATATATACGTGAAATTGCTACAACTAATTTTTGGCGCCGTTGCCGGGGAAGTGTGTTACGATTCTCTCGTTTGAAGTTTGTTGATCGTGTTTTGGAGAACCTTTCGTTTTTGAAAGTTACGCTTTTAAGAAAATCAAAAATAAAAAAAATAAAAAATAAAAAGTAAAAAATATTTTTCTTTTCTTTTTAGTATAAATAGAAGATTAAAAACAAAAATACAAAAATATTTGCTCTTTCAATTTTTAAAATAAACAAAGTTGGTAAAAGAACACCAACAAATAATACCTTCAATTGAGGTATTATCATAATAAGTTCCCAACTCGAATCAAAGATTTAAAAACTTGCCATTTGTG
>BQNB010020809.1:10495-63530 GCA_026074375.1 Tanacetum coccineum | reverse complement strand
ATTTTCTTCAATTGGTTGACTTTTGACTTTGTCAGGGTTGATTTTCTGACTTTGACTGACTTTGGCTTTGGTTTGACTTTGTCTTTTCCATTCCGTGCTCGGCTTTGTTTGTTTTTGGCTTTCTTTTTGAATATCCGTTCCTGCACAATTCAAATGCAAAACATACAAATACAATGTATCTTTGGTACGTTTTTAGTCTTTTAAGTCCGTTTTAATGGAAAATGGTATGTGTAATTAAGCACATACCATTCCTTCAATGCATGAATTACCTTTTTGGGTTCCTCCTATGATAAAAAACAAGCAAACAAGCATTTTTGAAGGTCTTTATGATTTGTTCTTTGTTAAATAGTACTAACAAACCTATGTTTCTCCAAATTCTTTAACATCTTTCTTATTTGTGTAGCTGATTGCAAATCTCCAATTACTTAATCAAGAGAATGATCTTTATGAATTCTTGTAGTTGGATTAGGACTGACTTGGATTGTTGTATCCAAATTGTTCATGGTATGTGTTTAATTACACATACCATTTTTCATTAAAAAACAGACTTAAATGACTAAAAACGTACAAAAAATACACTGTATTTGTATATTTTGCATTTCTATTGTGCAGGAAATGGATATTCAAGAAAAGGACAAAAAGAAAGCCAAAAACAAACAAAACCGAGCACAGAATGGAAAAGACAAAGTCAAATCAAAGCCAAAGTCAGTCAAAGTCAAAAAGTCAATAGGAAAGTCAACCCCGACAAAGTCAAAAGTCAACCAAATGAAGAAAATACAACTTGAGGGACAAAAATTGCCAAACCTCAAGTTGTATTACAAGAATAAAAAGACAAGGGCTGAAATTGCAAATTGGGTGCAATATAACTTGAGGGGCCAAAGCTGCCAACTTACCCAAAACCATTTTTTCCCGCCCAACAAAACCTAAGAACCAATCACGGGGTCTCTTCTCCCCTTTTACCCTGCAACCTCTACAACCCCTTGGGTAAAACATCTCCCACACCTCCACTATCACCACCTCCCAATGTATAATTGCCAAGTTGGCAATCTCATCACTTTCCAAGCTTTTCGATAGCTGTGATTGACTCAAAAGAAGCACAAAAGAAATTGAAGGCTGAGATTTGTTTTAGAATCACCTCACACAACAAGCACACTTCGGTTTTTGTCTCTACAAAGAAACACAGAAGAAAGCACAACTGGAAGACCAAAGGAGGAATTTTTAGTATAAATAGGGCCATTGTAACCCAAGAAAGAAAAAAAAATCGTTTTTTCTTAGTTAAATTTTAGCTTATTTTTATGCAATTTTACTCTTCCAAGTCTTGTAACTTTAATTTTCGTCTTAATGCAAATTTGGAGTTTTTAAGTCAATTCTTGAATCTCTGTATTTCCTTTGTTAAAAGCTTTACTTAATATGTTTTAAGTCTTATAAAATCATATAAGTCATTTGTCTTAACTCAAATACTAAAAATTTAAGTAAAGTCACAAAAAGTCCACACTCAAATATACCACAGCTTATGGATGATAAGCCAGTTCTGGATGGGCTTATGGACTCTCACTAGCTTGTTTTATACAAGCTAAAGCTTGTAGACTCTTTGTTTAACCCTGTTTTGAGCAAGGGAGTTGTAAGTTTTTATTTTTCTTATTTTGCTTATTTACTGTAGAACTGCTTATTAGTGCTTATTTGTTACTTATATTTGCTTATTTATGCTTTATTATGATGTTTAGTGCTTATCTTGCTTAGTTGTTAGTTTAAAAATGACTTATGCACATTTCTTAGTTAGTACTGTTAGTTATGAGTTAAAACTGTTAGACTGATTTAGCTTATTTAAGTGCTTATTATTGATTAAAATCTGCTTATAAGCGCCTTAAGTTGTTATTTGATAATCTGTTTTTAACAAATTAAGATCAAATCAGCTTGAAATAAGTGAAAAATGACTTTTGAAAACTTTAAGGGGTGTTTGGAACAAGCAGTACTAACCCATAGTTAGTACTGCTAGTTCTCTTTTGGATTTTAAAGCTAGCAATACTAACTCAAAGCTACCGGTACTAACTCAAAGCTAGCAGTACTAACTCCAGGTTAGTACTGATAGTTAATACTGTTAGTACTGTTAGTTTATTTTTGCTTATTAGCTTATTATTTCTGCTTATTTAAGATTTCCTTAGCTTTTTAGAGTAGATTAAGCCCATTTTCGTTTACTGTCTTTAGTAGTGCTTATTTAAGCTTAATTGCCTTTTCAAAGTAATTTTAGGAGTTTATCAGTTTTTTTTTAGTTTTGAGCTTATTTGCCATTCTAGTTTATTCTAGTTGCTTATTCCTATGTCTGAGTGCTTATTAGGGATAGTTAAATATCTGTTTTAGCCTATTTGCTTATTTCTTGTTTCATTGTGTTTTGTTAAAGCTAGCAGTACTAACTCAAAGCTAGCAGTACTAACTCCAAGTTAGTACTGATAGTTAATACTGTTAGTACTGTTGTTAGTACTGCTGAGTTTCTCCTGCTTAACTTAGTTTAATTGCTTGCTGAATTTGCTTATTTAGAGTTAGTCTAGCTTATTTGATTTGTCTTAAGCTTATTTGAGCTTATTTGTGTCTTAGTATAAAAGTTTTTAGTGTTTTTACCATTCCTAGCCTTTATGCTTGCTCTAGCTTATTTTCCTTGCTTATCTTTTCGTGCATTTGCTTATTAGGTTTAGTGCCCAAATCATATCCTTGTCATATTCAAACTTCGATTATCAATTCGTCATTCGATTTTCCATTCAAGCCTCGTTGGGACATAACGACCCGGAAATATTCTATACTACTTCCGGTTTCATTGATTTTGTGAATTTTGATCCTTGTTATATATTTATATTTATTTATATTTATCTATATATAAAAAGGAGTAAGATCACGCGAGTTACCCACTGTTCTGGTAAACTTTGTCATCATGACATTTCGTACGAAAGGTATACCCATTGATGTTATATGCATCGTATTTTACTACGGTGGTGCGTGGTCCATATGATATCTACCTTATAGTTTCTGATACACTTTCTTTGGAGATCGCTAACTCTCTCTCAACCTGAATTTCATTACAAGTATATATTAGCTTCAAATTGAAGGAACAACAAACAAACAATTATAAATAACATACGATTAATTACCTCTTTGCGTAACCACTTAGCAAAAGATTTACTGTGCTCATTCTCCAGCTCGGGTGACAAGAAGAGAAGAACGAAAAAAGTGGAAAAACGTTACAACCGAACGAGTGGTTAAACGTTAGCACCGAACGAGAAGAAAAACGTATCAACCGAACGAGAGGAAAAGTTGTACAATCGAACGAGCGGAACCGAACGAGTGGAACCGAACGAGCGGAAAATTTCTTGAACCGAACGAGCGAAACCGAACGAGTGGAACCGAACGAGCGGAACCGAACGAGCGAAAAATTTCAAGGACCGAACGAGCGAAAATTCTCAAGGACCGAACGAGCAAAAAAATTTCAAGGACCGAACGAGTTGATTTTTCAACCACCGAACGAGTTCTTTTTTTTTCTTCGGACCGAACGAGCAGAAATTGTTTTGACCGAACGAAAAAATTTGTGGAAGAAAAGGGGTTTCAAGTAGAACAACCATAACTATTGAGCCGTAAGTCCGTTTCTAAAGGCCCGTGACCTCTCAAATCGAAGAGAAAAACGAGACGGATCACGCTGTAACCACCCTTTGGCAGGTTAAGGATTTTTCGAAGAGCCAAAACCATCAATTTTTTTTTTCTTTTGATTTTTGTTTTAGTTTTTTTTTTTTTTTTGTTTTCTATGATTTATTGACATTTTTCAGTTTTTTTTGGAATTTTTGGCCGCTGATTCCGAATCAAATCATTCACGGTTTTCTATTGATTTTGTAAAATCCCGTTAATTCATTTATCGGTTTTAATCATAGACGTGTAAAATCCGGCGTAACGTAGATTGCTTACACAACCACAACTTCAAACACATCATATCCACTTAAGATCCAACAAATCTTTTACACTTCATAATTCACGATAAAATGGAAAAGAAAGATACCTTATCTTCGTGTTCAGATTCAGAAAAACAACAAATGCGGGGGGGAGGAGCAACTAATTTCCAAGACAACAAACAAATCAAAAGCAAGTTGCTTGTATCTTTTTCAACAACTTCATTCACAACCTAAGTGTCCTTTCAAACACCGACTTAAAGGAAGTCGACCGAAGGAGTGACATAAACGCCGATTTGCACACCACTCTTTGGTCAATATCAAGAGACTGTTCACGGCACAATGTTCTTGTACACGGATCAACACAAAGCAACTGACAACGAAGAATTTCAAGAGATGGATCCATGTCTGCTTTTAAAGTACAACTCCAAGACCATAGAATACAGTTTCAATGTTCATCAGTCCACGGTTTTATTTGGATGATGACTATGTTGACATGACTACGCAACTAAATTCCTACAATAACAACTCGACTCGAAAGTTTCCAGAATTCCGTGACACACCTGATCCAACACATGAATCTGTTAAGAAGTCTATTGGTTGAAAGAGCACAACAATAAAATGGAGGGATATGAAAGAAGGGTGAGTGAATGAAAGACAAATCCAGAACATTAATAAATATAACAGAGGAAAAGATTGATACGAGTAATGCACTGGATGCATTGGATGCTAGTTCAGTTATCATTGAAAGCAATGGGACAGAATCACAAGAGCAGGATACAAGCAGCAGATCAGGGAATGATGCACATGTTGATGATGCAGATATCAGACCCATATATGATGAAGCAAAGGCTGAGGTACAAATTATCTGCTGATGTGAAAAATGTATCTAGCTACATGGAACAACCAACATACTGTTCAGAGACCTGAAATCAATAATGAAGGAGAAGGTTGACCCGAATGCTGAACAATGTTCAAGACAAAAAAACGTCCTTTACCTGCTAAATTAACTGAAAACAGGTACACTGAACTCTCAAATCAATTACTTGAGTCTGAAAATGTTTGTCTCAAAAAGACTGTTGCCCAGTGTCAAAAAGATTTTGCAAAACTCGAAGCACATTGTATTAATCTTGAACTACAAATGCAAAACAATGTTTTAAAATCAGGGCAACAGAGTCAATTTTTATAAAAGAGAAAAGTAATGAAGCCAAAGTTAAAAATGACATCGATGTAACTGAAACAATAAACATCGAATTGGAACATAGTGTGGCTAAATTACTTGCAGAGAATGAGCAGTTACATAAGGAAAAAGAGCACTTGAAACAGACTTACAAAGATCTTTTTGATTCTATCAAAAGGACACGAGTTCAGACCAAAGACCAGAATGAATCTTTAATGGCACAACTGAACAAAAAGTCTAATGAAAATGCTGATGTACTAGCTCAGATTCAGAAAAAGGGGTTTGCAATTGCAGCATTAAAAAATGAGTTAAGGAAACTTACAGGAAATAGTGTGAATACTAAGTTTCAAAGCCACAATCTTGGGAAAGACCGGTTGGACAACCACGTCCAAAAACCAATCCGTTGTTAGACAATCGACTGCGTTAAAGTCTGAAAGACCTAGAATTTTAAAACCATGGTTTGCCTCCCAAGTTGATGTGAACAACGACTTGTCAAAACCAGTCACTACACATTATTTGCCTAAGGGAAGAGAATCTGCCCCTGCAAAACCTCATCACATGATTGCACCAACTCATCTAGATATTAGCTCAAACGACATTGCTCATGAATCACATACCTAGAGGAGGGCTAAGAAAAGGCACAAGAACACTCTAGGATCCCTAGAAATTTCGACTCCCAACACTTTGTTTTGCTCGACATGTCAGGAAAGTGTCTTATTGGCCCAATCATGACGCTTGTGTAATTAAAATTTCTAAAAGAAGTCCAACTCGAGTGCTAAGTTCCATCCAATAAGACAACAAACAGAAACAAACGCCGTGAGGCAAATAAGGGATGCAACAAAACCAAAAAGGGCAGATCCCAAAAAGGACATAGGTTTATCAATCAAAAATACAACCACTTGTGCATGAAAAACACAATCCTAGATCTTGTTTAAGGTGGCAACCAACGGTAGAATCTCAAGACTGTTTGACTAAGATGGGTTCCACAGGAAAGACACTCGCCAATAGCACAACAAAGGTTGAAAGTGACACCCCAAATTTTCAAATGGCAAGATATCCCTAACCAATGTGAAAGCGAACAAAGCTCTTAATTCCAGTGCAGGTACGCCTCTTAAGTACAGGTACATCGTTCAATCCTACAGAGGAAGGACACCAGTAGTTGGTTGGCGAAAAAGAAAGATATCGCAGAAAACAGGGCTTCAAGGAATTTTGATCTGATGATCATCAAATGATGTCTGATCACAACAGTTCAGACCTCGCACCACAACGACAAGAGATGTCTGTTGAAAATGTCTCTTCAGGCCTCGTTCCTCAAGGACAAAAGGCGTCAGACTCTGACAACTCTGACCCCGTGCCCCCAAGACAAAATGTTGTTCCTTCAGCAGAGAAGACAGATTCGTCACAACATGGGTTGGGAATTTCTCTCAAATCCTTTACTTGAAGAATATTACAATCCAACACACGGTCATTCGTGAGGAAAACTACAATGATCAAGCAACCGAATGCATCGTTTCAAGAAGATGAATTTATCAATCCTTTTTGTACACGGATACAAGAAATTGGTGAGTCTTCCTCACGCAACATTGATAATACCGATGTGCATTCATTTCAACCACAAAGTCATGATTACCGATGGACCAGAGATCATCCATTAGAACAAGTTCGTGGAAATCCATCCATGCCAGTTCAAACAAGACGACAGCTTGCCACAGATCCTGAAATGTGTATGTTCGCGCTCACGGTGAGTATTGTTGAACCGAAGACATTAAGGATGCAATGGCTGTATTCTGCATGATCAAGCAATGCAGGATGAACTTCATCAGTTATCGACAACTACAAAGTCTGGGAACTAGTCACAAACCCCTTTGGCAAGATGATTATAAAGCTAAAGTGGTTATGTAATAACCAGAAGGATAAAGAACAGACCTGTAATATCGCAACAAATCACGACTGTGGCTAAAGTTATGCCAGGAAGATGGTAATGATTTGAAAGAATCAATTGCTTCCAGTTCTCGCTTGTGAAGCAGTTCAGATTTTCGTTCCCCACGCAGCACACAGTCCTTTCTAAATCTATTAGATGGATGAAAAAACGGCATTTCTTAATGGTCCCACTGTAAGGAGGAGGTTTAACGTTGCCTCATGCCGAAGGTTCGTTGATCCAGATCATCTAGAAAAAGTCTACCTTCTGAGGAAAGCTTTGTATGGATTAAAGCAAGCTCCAAGAGCCGGAACTATGAACATCGAAACGTTCCTTATATCCAAAGGCTTTCTAAAGGACAATTGACCCAACTTTATTCAAGATAAAATACGGGGAGGATATTCTACTTGTGCAGATTTACGTTGATGACATAATTTTTGGGTCGACAAATCCTAAATATTCAAAACGATTTGAAAAATTAATGCACAGTAGATTTGAAATGTCCTTAATGGGGGAGATGAAATTCTTTTTAGGACTTCAGATCCACCAGTCCCCAAAAGGTATTTTTATCAATCAGGCCAAGTACGCTTTAGAAATTCTACAAAAGCATAATATGGACAATTGTCACTCCATTGGTACACCATTGGCTACAAAACCCAAACTAGATGTAGACTTGAGTGGAGAACCCGTAGACCAATCTGATTATCGTAGTAAAATCGGGTCACTCATGTACTTGACATCTAGTAGACCAGACTTAGTGCAAGCAATATGCTATTGTGCACGTTATCAAGCACGACCAACTCAAAAGCACCTCAAGGAGGTTAAAAGAATCTTTAAATACTAAAGGTACCATTAACATGGACCTCAGGTATCCAAAGGATTCTGGCCTTTGAACTAACATACATTTTCATACGCTGCTCATGAGCCGGATGGCCTTGATACTCGTAAAAGCACTTCTGGAGGAATACAGTTCCATGGTGATAAACTTGTAAGCGGATGTCAAGAAACAAAACGCACTGCAATGTCTTTCAGCAGAGAAGAGTACGTTCGTTATCTGCAATTGTGCTCAAGTAATGAGATGAGGACACACTTCAAGATTATGGCTTCAACTACAACAAAATAACTGTTGTATTGCGACACTTAGTCAGCCATAATCAATCTCAAGCAACCAGTAACAACATTCACAGACAAAGCACATCTCATACTCGGTATCATTTCATAAAGGAACATGTTAAAAATGTGTATAATTGGAATTATATTTTGTCAGAAATGAATACCAATTAGCTGACATGTTTAACGAAAGCCCCTTCCTAGAGTGATGGTTAAGTATCTTGTCAGAAGGATTGGTATGAGATGTTTGACTCCAGCTGAACTGGAGGTTCTGACAAATGAGACTGCTTGATATCATCATCAAACATCACCATGTACATATTTTTGAGAAAAGCAAAATACAAAAATATAAAACTTCAAAAAGAAAATACAAAATCATAAAATCAGAAAATTTCCAAAAAGAATCTTCTCGACATGTCTCTTGGAATCGATAACATTTACGTGCTTAGAAATGTCGATTAACATTGACACGGGTGTGTAAATGAAGTTCGAGCGAGAGTTGCAAATAGTTTCAAAACATGTCATTTCTAATTTTCTAAATGGCTTATGTGCAAATGTCAGTACATAACCCGGACTTCAAATAAAGGAAGGTTTATAACTTATCCTCCCAACGAGAAAATTAACGTTTCTCGGTCTTGAGCTGTTCTTACAAGACATTCAATATCTTTAGCTCAAGAAAAAGGATAGTGTACGTTTCAGTGCGCTTACCCTTACAGTTGGAAGAGAAGTCTTCTAACATGATGTTTTTCAAAAAGTTGAACACAATTTTTCAAGAATTTCTCGATGACAATTCATAATCTTTCAAAATTGTGTGTTCAACACTCCATCCCTCACAATGTTTTCAAAAGACAACAATTTTTCAATTGGTCCTATTTTTGAGGGGGAGTTTTTCGAAAAACAAAGTTTTAATGTTCTTGGATACATCATCAACGACCATTCTTATGTATTCAAAACATTATCAAAATGTTCCAAACCATTCATGCTGACCATATTTTCCACCACAATTTTTCAAGACAATATTTAATCACATAAGAGTATTTCAAAAACTAAAAGTGTTATTATATTATAAATGACGGGGAGAAAATGTATTTAAAATATGATCTATTCGACTCAATGTGCTGAAGAAAAGGTTTTATGGTTCGATCTTATACCCAACAACATCTTAATTTCAAGAGACGAATCTAAGTCCATAAGGTGGGTTAGGTTTAGGAATTACTCCTATGATCCAAACCAGAACTGGAGGATCTACCCAAGGATAATCCAAAGTTTAGAAATAGCAGACCTTAGGTTATGATGGAGTGAATGTATAGGGAATAATGCTGACTAAGATTGAGCTAAACACTGGAACAAATCACAACAAGGTGTTAGTAATGACGTCTTTGGTAAGCATTGAAGGGCGTTTGAAGAATTTAAAAAGATGTATGGATAAAGGGTCTAAAGAAAGAAGCCCTCCACACAACTTAAGGCAGAAACCGGGTCAATACATATGCTGTCAGAATCACAAGTTGATTGCTGACATTGAAAACGACATCATGGACCTAGTGATGCAATGCACAACCCTTCCCAGCCATTCGGGGTTCTCTTATAGAAACTTGTCTCATTTGTCCACGGAGATACACACGATTACTATTTAACATCTCACACCGAGATTGTTGATATTGAATAGGTGGCAATATGCTCCAGCCTCCGAGTACTAAAACAAAAATGCACTAATCGAGTCTAGAGCCAAGAGATCAATCAAAATCTCGTTAGGACACATTCCATTTCAAACACTTGTTGAACATCATCAGGTTCACAAGCTGTTATCAAGAGTCCTACGCAATATCATTGTGATATTTTCCAGAACATTCAGAGTGATACTCTTTAGTATTCACAATGACGAATGGAAATCCTTCCAGTGTCATCATCAAACAGCACTGCGGTAGGTGACTTGCGAGATTCTATATGAATCAAACTTGTGACAACTGGATATTGATTTGGTCCAGTAAATGAATTGACGGTTGATGAATTTTGATAAAAACATGACACTCTCGATGTGTTACAAAAACTCTTTAACGAGTGACACGTCGATTGATTTTCAAATCAATTTTCTCGTTTATCACTAACGTAAACCTGCAGGTCAAACGGTGGTAACGCCAACCTCAATCCCATTCAAATGCTCAATCTACGAAGACATACTATCTAGAAAGCTCAAGATATAAAAACAAAGACTTTCCGCAAACTCAGTTTGAAGCTTTCAAGATAATGCAAAAGTATGAGCCTGTTGTCAAAGACACATGATCGCGAGAAGGCAAAGAACGATAAAGACAATGACAAAGGCTCAAAGTCAAGATCGCAAAGCATGAAGGAACAAGCCTACAACAAATAACGAAGACAAAGACCAAGAACACTTGAGCTTAAACGACAAAAGCAATCTCACTGATCTCATGAAGGAGTGTCATCAATGAACTCACTTCGGGGGAGATTGTTAGCCTCAATTTTATTGAGTCAAAATAAAAAGGAAGCTGCGTTTCCCCCCCTGTTTAAGACCTTACTTCGAGAAGGGAGATTTGTTATCCTCAATTTATTTATTGAGTCGAACAAGGAAGTGCATCGGCGGGGTCACGACCTAAAGTAGCTCAAAACTACTATGGAGCTTCGGATCATTTAATATATTTGATAATGGTCGTAAAAAAATATTATCTGGGAATCGGGCTCCGTAGTTACTCTAATATTGTATATTGATTCAGTGTTTGAAATCCCAAGCAAAACCCGAGGCCTCATTTGGGTCCCTAGTTAAATATCTCCACTAATCCCACAGCGCGTAAGGGATATATATAATAGATATTTTTCCAATATGAAAAATATCTAATTCCCACATAATATCTATTTTCTAAATCTCTCTCCTTCTCTCTCATCCTCTCCTCACTCAAATATCCCACCTCCCTCCACCATTTAATCGATCATCTCCTCTCTTCTCTACTCTGTTAGTTTCTAGTTCCGATTCGTGTTGTGATTTTATGAAGTGAAGTATTAATCGGGGAAAGCCCTACATTTTTTTAAATAAAAAACCATTTCTCCTCAGCCTTTAATGCAATGCTCTAAAGCATGTTTTCCCAACTTTATCTTTTTTTTTCGTGGTCGTGCATTGCTTAATAGGTTTAGAGAGAGTTAGTTGCCCAAGTCAAATCCTTGTCATAATCAAACTTCAATTATCAATTCTTCATTTGATTTTTCGATTTTTTTTTTTTTTTCCAATTAATCAAAAATCAAACAACCTCGATGGGCACATAACGACCACCAGAGATACATATACAATACTACATTCTCCGGTTTCTCAATGATTTTGTGGATTAATGATCTAGTTACATATTATAATTTATTTATATAATAAAAAGGAGGTGAGTAAAGAAAGTGCAAGTCTAGTATGTCAATTTTTTGGTTTTTTTTTTTTTGGGCGCCCACAGAGCCACTAACTCGCCAACTCTTCGCACTACTACTAGCCGGAAAGAACCCTCTGGTGAAAAAACGATTTATCGTTAAACGTATTATCGAAATTTGAGTTGTTGAATCTGTGAAATAATTCCCTTTTTTCTTCAAAAAAAAATATAAAAAGTACAAAAAATAAATCTTTTCAATTGTTCTATTTATTGAAGCGGGCAGAAAAATATATCCATATAAAAACAAAAAAGAAAAACTAACCTAAAAATAAAAAAAAACATTGTCCAATAAAAAAAAATCACAACAAGTTGGTAAAAATGACCAAAAATATAATATTCTCAATTGAGAATTATCATAATAACATCAAACTGTCCCCTCCCCATTACATTCCTTATCAGAAATAACTTCCCAACTTCTTCCGGGGTTAACTTGTTGGTTTCTTTCCCAACACTGAGACAAAAGAATTATTAAAAACTTGTTTGCTACTTTACTTATAAAACTTTTAAAAAAAAACAAAACTAAAACTACGGAAAAAACTACTAAAACTTGCTTTGTAAAAACCTACTAAAACTTGTTAAAAAAACAAAAAACCAACTAACTTAAAAAAACTTGTTAACTTTTCCGATTTTGGTTGGGGTCTCTTAATCCACACGGAAACTACAAAAAACGACTTAACGGCAATACGGGCTACACCAAGAAAGGTACAACAAACTAAACAAGAAGTGAATAAAAAAAATGAGGGTTGTATTCATAAGTCCTAGGAACAACGAACCCCTAAAGGAGAAAAAATCAGTCACTCGGCCTTTCCGCTGCTTAAATATCCTAAATTAACAAAACAAAAACCTACACAACACCCAACCAACAAAAAGAAATAAAATTCACAAATTGGTAAAAATACCAAAATATAATATTCTCAATTGAGGTATTATCATAATAACTTCCGGTGAACTTGTTGGTTCCCAACTCGAACAAAAGATTTAAAAACTTGCCATTTGTGTCTCTTACGACGTACGGCTCACCTTGAAAAGTTAAACAAACTAAAAAGTGGGTATAAGGAGGGTTGTTCCGAGGAACTACGACCCGAAAGGAGAAATAAGCTTCGCGCTATTCCTACTCCTCCGCTCGCTTGTGCGTTTTTCATTTTGAGAGCTACCGTGAAGTAAGTTCGATTAGTGGTTTAATTTGTCTTATCTCGTTTTGTCCGTTTGTAAAATATGTTGTTTAAAAAATTCGAAAAACCAAAAAAATAATCTTCTTTTTCTTCGTATCATTTAATTCTTTTACTTTGCTTATTTGTCCGTTAAAATCAATTGTGAATAAATCATTGAAAACCCAAAAAAAAATTTAGTGTAAATTTTCTTTTTATATTTCTATTTTGTGCATGCGCACTCGTTCTCAAGCCCGTAAACGTCGACAACAACAAGTCCGACAAACTTCTGTTGAATCACCCAATCTTGAGAAACCAAATAACAATCAAGAAACTTTCAATCATCCCATAGTTACGATGGCCGATAATCGTACTATGACGCAATTACTCGAAGCACCCACCGAGGGCTATGAGGATGCGATTGTTGTTCCTGAAATTACCGCGAACAACTTTGAGATCAAGTATGGTCCGACTTACTCTTGTGCAAACAAGCAAATTTTTTGGACATGATAAAGAAGACCCACATGCTCACATCTGATATTTCAACAAGATCACTTCTACGATGAAGTTCCCGAACGTCCCGAGTACGTCGGTTAAGCTTATGCTTTTCCCATTTTCCCTCGAGGGAGCCACCCGGATTTGGCTTGAAAAAGAACCCCCTCGATCGATTCTTACATGGGATGATCTTGTTTCGAAATTCATTAACAAATTCTTCCCTCCCTCTAAAACAACAAATCTTCGAAATGAAATCACGAGATTTCAACAAAAATTATGAAAACGTTTTACGAGGCAAGGACCAAATTCAAGAGCTTTCTCAGGGGATGCCGCATCATAAGGTTTTCAGAATTGGCATACAACTCGATACATGTCTATAATCCTTAATTCGAATGAATCAAGAGTCAAACAGAACTCCGCTGCGGGTGGTAACTTTCTGGATAAAATGCCTCGAGAATGCCTAAAAATCATCGAGAGCAAGTCCAAAGTTCGTCAATCACGAAGCAAGGCCATTGTTTCCAAAGTGAGTACGAGCTCTTCCACCCCAGCAGTTTCATCCGATGTTGCTGAGCTAAAAGATATGGTTAGAGCATTGATTCTCGATAAGAAAAACCAAACTCCAGCTCCCGCTCCTGTAAAAGCAGTCGAGCAAAGTTGTGTAACTTGCGGGGGTGGTCATTCTTACCAAAATTGTCCAGCCACCGATGGCAACATTTATCGTGACAATATCCAAGAATACGTGTCACAAGCCGCCACAGTTAACTACAACCAAGGGAATGCCAGTTACCGACCTCAGATGGTTGCAAACCAAATTCGACCTCCCGGTTTTCCTCCTATGCAAAACCATCAAAACAACCAAAATCGGGGGATCAATTTCAACCAAAATCGGGGGAACAATTTTAACCAAAATAGGGGTAATAATTTCAATCAAGGACAAGTTTACCAACCCCAGATTAATCAACCCCCGACTTTCAAGCTGCCCACTTACCAAGCTCCAGTTCCACCAGCACCAGGTGTGTCTAAGCCCGATTTTGATAACTACGTCAAAGCTAATGACGCGGTTATGCAAAATATGCAAAATCAAATGGCAAATATAACAGACCTGATCACCAAATTTGTGAATAGTAATACCGCTTCTACTTCGGGCTCGGGTTCTCTTCCAAGCAACACCATTGCTAACCCGAAAGGTGATGTGAAAGCAATCACTACCCGAAGCGGTGTTTCCTATAATGGACCTCAAATTTCTTCTCCTCCTAAAGAGATGGAAAATGAACCCGAGGTGACAAAGGATACGGTGCAACCAAGCACCGAAAACATCCAACCTCCGGTGGTCCAAACTAATGACCAAATTGGTGAGCCCGTTGACTAAACCAACATTGCCTTATCCTTCAAGGGCCAACAAAGAGAAGCTCCGTGAAAAAGACGATCTTCTAGCTTCAAAATTTATGGAGATTTTTCAGAATCTCCATTTCGAGCTAAGTTTCGCGGACGCTCTCCTACACATGCCCAAATTTGCACCAATGTTTAGAAAGCTCCTCAATGACAAAGATAAGATGATTGAGTTGACAAAGACACCGGTAAACGAGAATTGCTCGGCGGTTATCCTAAAAAAGTTTCCCGAGAAACTTGGAGACCCCGGTAGATTTCTTATACCGTGTGACTTTCGAGACTGGAATGAATGCTTAGCCTTGGCCGATCTCGGTGCAAGCATCAACCTAATGCCTCTCTCCATTTGGAAAGAACTAAGTCTCCCAGCTTTGACCAAAACCCGAATGATTCTTGAACTTGCCGACCGAACAATTTCTACTCCAACCGGCATCGCCGAGGATGTTTTCATGAAAGTTGGAACGTTCTTCTTTCCTGCCGATTTTGTGGTCGTTGATTACGTTGCCGATCCTCGGGTTCCCCTAATCTTAGGAAGACCTTTCTTGAGGACGGCACGTGCCTTGATAGATGATCACGGTGAACAAATGACCCTTAGACATGATGACCAATCCGTGACCTTCAAAGTTGGTGATACTAAAACTTTCTCCTACAATATCATTGAATCGGTTAACCGAGTCGATGTTATTGACATTGCTTGTGAAGAATATGTTCAAGAAGTACTTGAAATTTCTGAAAGTGGCAATCCCACTTCTACTTCGGACCTTATAAATCGATCTCGCTCTCCACATTTTTTCGCCACCCCTTCGGAGGAAGTGATTTTCTAATGGAAGAGATCGATGAATTTCTTGAACATGATGATTCAATACCACCGGGTGTTGAGGCATCTATGATTCTGAGGAGATACTGTTTTACAAGGAAGTTGTTAAGTTGTGATCAATAGCGACCCACATCTCCCTCCGTCACCCGAGTTTGTGAAATTAAGTGCCTGAAAAGATTAAATCTTTCATGTGAAGATCCCCCGACCTTGAACTCAAAGACTTACCATCCCATCTCGAGTATGCATTTTTGGAGGGTAATGACAAATTACCCGTCATAATCGCTAAAAACTTAAAAGATGAGGATAAAACCGCCCTGATCAAGGTTCTTAAGTCACACAAACATGCCATAGCTTGGAAGATTTCTGATATTAAGGGAATAGATCCACAGTTTTATACACATAAGATTTTTGATGGAGGAAAATGCCAAACCCGTATTCAACATCAAGAAGAGTTAACCCTAAAATCCATGAGGTATTAACACGAATTATCAAACGTCTGATGCCGGGTTAATTTACCCTATCTCTGACAGTCCCTGGGTAAGCCCGGTTCATTGTGTCCTTAACAAGGGAGGCATAACCGTGGTAAAAATGAAGAAAATGAGTTAATACCCACTAGGTTGGTTATGGGATGGCGAGTTTGCATCGATTATCGAAAAAATTATTGATTACAACTCATAAAGACCCTTTCCCGGTTACATTTATGGGACAGATGCATGAAGATTAGCCCCGAAATAAAGTACTATTGCTTTTTGGACGGATTCTCTGGCTACTTTTAGATCCCAATTGACCCCTGATCAAGAAAGCTACCTTCACCTGCCCTTTACAGGACATTTGCCTATCGTCGCAGCCTTTTGGGTTTGCAATGCCACCTGGCACGTTTCAACGCTGTATGTGCAATCTTCCTGGATGACATGATCGAAAAGACAATGGAGTGTTCATTGATGATTTTACTTCTCGGTCTCGAGATTTTTCTCTACAGCCTGATCCTATTTGGAAAAAATGGTTTAAACGGTGTGACGACACCAATTTGTCCCTAATTAGGAGAAACGCCCTTTTTATGGTTAAAGAAGGCATTGTTCTTGACACAAAATTTCTAATCGGGAATTGAGGTCGATCGAGCTAAAGTTGAAGTGTATGGCCAAGCACCCACCCCGACTACTTGTGAAAGGTTCCGAGTTTTCTTTGGGCCATGCGGTTTTTACAAACGTTTCATACAAAGACTTTTTCGAAAAATTCCCGTCTATGACCCACTTGCCTTGAAAAAAGAGACCCATTTTTCTTCTCAAAAGAAGTATCGAATCCTTTTAAATTACACTTAAAAGAAAATGGCCGAGGCACCAATTTGATTGCTATCACCCGACAGAATTGGGACTTGCCCTTCGAACTCATGTGTGATGCAAGCGATTTTGCAATTGGGGCAGTCCTAGGGCAACGAAAGAACAAGCATTTCCAACCAATTCACTATGCCAGCAAGACAATGTCCGAAGCTCAAGCACACTACACTACGACCGAAAAAGAATTACTTGCCGTAGTATACGCTTTTGAGAAATTCCGGTCATATCTCGTTTTGTCCAAAAGCATAGTGTATACCGACCATTCTGCTATAAAGTATCTCTTTGCCAAAAAGGATGCTAAAGCAAGATTAATGCGGTGGATCCTTTTGCTCCAAGAATTCGATGTTGAGATCCGAGACAAAAAATGAAGCAAAAATCTGCCGGATCATCTCTCCAGACTAGAACCCTCACCAAAAATTGAGTTCGAGAACAAGAAATCACAGAAAGATTTCCACTCGAAACTCTTGGATCAGTTGCTCTTCATGATGATAGTACCCCATGGTTTGCCGACTTTGCAAACTACCATGCGGGGAATTTCATTGTCAAAGGAATGTCGTCCCAACAGAAAAACAAGTTTTTCACAAAGATGTCACATTATTTCTGGGACGACCCCTTTCTATTCAAGATCCGTGCTGACCAAGTAATTAGGCGTTGTGTTTCGGGGCAAGAAGCTTTTAACATTCTTAAAGCTTGCCACAGTAGACCCACGGGGGGACACTACGGTGCCAATTACACCGCTAAAAAGATCTCCGATTCAGGATTTTATTGGCCCACGATCTACAAGGATGCCCATGACTTTATCACCCGATGTGACATTTGTCAACGTCAAGGCAAAATTTTGCAACGTGATGAGATGCCACAAAACTCTGTGAAATCAAGATCTGGACTCAACTAGGGTATAATAACAATGATCAAAACACAGCAGAATAATAATTAAGAACAAGATCAAAGTTACTAATAAGGTTTTCTTTATTCAAACATGATAAAGAAACTACTACTACTATTACACACGCTCTATGCGTGTCTAGACTATCCAAGTTTGCGAAATCTTTGACATTTGGGGCATTGATTTTATGGGGTCGTTCCTGTCTTCAAGAGGGAACAAATATATACTCGTGGCAGTCGATTACTTATCAAAATGGGTTGAAGCAAAAGCGCTCCCCACCAATGATGCCCGAGTTGTTTGTAAATTTTTCAAATCTCTCTTCGCCAAATTCGGTGCCCCTCGTGCAATCATAAGTGATCGCGGAACCCATTTTTGCAATGCCTAATTTGCAAAGGTCATACTTAAATACGGAGTCACTCATTGTCTCTCCACCGCATATCACCCACAAACAAGTGGGCAGGTTGAGGTATCCAATCGTGGTTTGTTGAAACGAATTCTTAAAAGGACCGTGGGTGAAAATCGTGCCTCTTGGTCGGATAAATTAGATGACGCACTTTGGGCATTCTGCACAGCTTACAAAACACCCATCGGGTGCACTCCATACAAGTTAGTATACGGGAAGGCATGTCATCTTCCGATTGAGCTCGAGCACAAAGCTTACTGGGCCCTTAAGCATACAAACTTTGATATCAGAATCGCGGGTGATCACAGAAAGTTCAGCTCACGAAACTTAATGAACTTTGTGATATGCCTATGAGAATCTTAAATTTACAAAGGAGAAACAAAGAGAATCCATACTCCCAAGATCAGAAAACCCGCGCGTTTTCAACGTCGTGATCCGAGTCCTCCTCTTAACTCTAGTTTGAATACTTCCTCGCGCAAGCTTAAGACCCGCTGGAGTGAACAATCACTGTAACCCAAGTTTTCCATATGGCACTGTCGAGTTATACCCAAAAACTCCCGGGCCAAATTAAAAGTAAATGTCACACCAGTTGAAGCACTACTTTTGGAGGGGAACGTACCACAATTGATATCCCAGATCTCTCCAGACAATTCCCCATGGACCAATAAATGCGGGGACTGGGTCAAGCATAGCTGCCTTAAACAAACGCTTCGAGGGAGGCAAACCCCATGCTATCGTAGTAATATGTAAGAAAAAGAATAAGTGTTTCTAGTTGTAGTGGATACTCGCCTCTTCATTACCCTTGTTTCGTGTTTGTGTTGTATGAATGTCCAGGATTGCCCCGGATATGAAGACTCTCGTACATCTCATTATTGTCCTTTCATTCATAAGAGTTTCAACATCCTCAGCTTCATTTTTGGGATACCAATATCCTAATCTAATCGATAACGTTTTATCTTTTGACAACACTTAATTAAAAAATGGCCTTAGAATCTTACGTAGGTGCCCCTTTCAAAACATCGAGGACGATGTTTAGTTCTAGTATGGGGGGATCTTCGATTTGATTTTGCCTGCAGCCGTTGTTGTCACGTAATCCTGTTTTTACCACCAAATTTTTGCAAAAATACCAAAAAAAAATGAAAAAAATTTAAAACAAATTCAAAAATAAAATTAAGTGATTTGTCACAGTTTCTGACTTTCCTAATGGTTAAATGAGAATAATTTATGACTCGATCGGGCGGGCTCGGGGGGGGTTTTATAGTTAAATTATAGAGGTCTATTGATTTTATGAGCCCTAGCTAGTCTCCTCAACTCTACCAAGCTCTGTAGGCTTAAGCGTATTCACCGCAATTACAGTGTTTCGAATTGGTTAATAAGGAGAAGAACAAGAAGGATAGAGTTAAATACAAGTTTATGTGCTGAGCAAGCTTCCATCTAAAACCATCTATTAGTAACTTGTGGCTTTCTCCCATTAGCTTCTAATCCACCTAAATCATTACGAAATAACGTCTCGATTTCAATTCAACTAAGATTAACGATGTTTTTAGAAAAAGCTTCAAATTTGTAACTTGATTCTTTAAAGCGAGGTTTTACTCTGTTCCTAGTAACACTTATAAAGTTAAAATGCCAAAAAGAAGCATGAATGAAATAATGAATGCAAAAAAGCATGAATATTGAAATAATTGCCAATCAAGCATACATTTGAGTTATATAGGACGCACTGTAACAGATGTGTCGTGATATCCCACTCCCGTAACCACGAGTGGGGTATCAAGACTAAGACTCTGTTACACCTTCTAGGATTTGGTGTTGTTTGATACTCTCACCAGGAACGAGTCTAGTGAGGGTTCAAAACTAAGAAACCTATCCTTAGTGCCATATAAAGGAAGAAGTGTTTGATGTGATTTCCCACTACCTAAAAACGGTGGGTTTTCAAACTAAGAACACCGGTCGTCATGTTGGGATATCCTGACTAGGAGCGCGGCCTAGATAGGTGTTTCAAACTAAGCAACGCCATTCCTAGCTTTAAAAGAACTTATGATTATAATGATGAAGAAGTTTGCACAAAAGCTCTACAGTTAAAAATTTCGTTCTTTAAAATCAAGTTCTACATTTAGAAATCAAGTCACAGTCCTAATGAAGTTGTTGCTTTTAGTTCATGATTCATCTTGAAATTACGACTATGGAAATAAGTTGACTATGGGTTGAGTTAAATGAGTACACCATTTAAATCAATATTATCCATGTTGGGAGTTAAAAGTTCACAATCCATAAGTAGAGTGCTTACAACATTTAGACTTAATACTGACAAATATCTTGTTTAATTCGCGTGGTTTGGGAACTAGTGAAAAAATCGGGGAACATGAATTTATATCACGTACAGGAAATCATTATGAATTATACTATGGACGCTTCTCATCTATATCCTATGCCTTATAAAATAAAGAAGTCAAAACAGGCAGTCAAGAAAAGAAAAAGGAAAATCCAAAAATATTAGGGATAGTTAGTGTACATATAAATTTTTTTTTAGTGAAAACAGGACTTGTCGAAGCTATTGATTCTTTAGTTCCCCTTGACGAACATTTTGCTACTTTTCGAGGTAATTAGTCGAGGGGGCTCGAGATTCTTAGTCTTCTTGAGTGTTTACTTCATAACATTGCGTGAGGACACGGCAATACCTTAGTATGGGGGATTTTGGTATGTGCTTAATTACACATACCATTTTCCATTAAAAACGGACTTAAAAGACTAAAAACGTACCAAAGATACATTGTATTTGTATGTTTTACATTTGAATTGTGCAGGAACGGATACTCAAAAAGAAAGCCAAAAACGACCAAACCAAGCACGGGATGGAAAAGACAAAGTCAATCCGAAGCCAAAGTCAGTCAAAGTCAAAAGTCAGCCACATGAAGAAAATACAACTTGAGGGACTAAAACTGCCAAACCTCAAGTTGTGTTACAAAAAGACAAGGGCTGAAATCGAAAATTGCGGGTGAAGTATAACTTTAGGGGCCAGTTCTGCCAAAACCCCTAAAAGTTGTATCATAAAAGGGGCAAAGTTTACAATGAAGTTATAAGAATTGAGGGGCCAAAGCTGCCAACCTACCCAAAGACCATTTTTCCCGCCCAACAAAACCCAGGTACAGAGTAGGGATGTCTTCCCATACCTTCTCCCTGCAAAACACTCAACACCCTAGATAAATCATTTCAACCACTCCACTATTTCCCCCCCCCCAGCTGTATAAGTGCCATGTTGGCAATCCCTCACCACTTTCCAAGCTTTTCGATGGCTGTGATTGACTCCAAAGAAGCACAAAAGAAATTGAAGGCTGGGATTTGTTTTAGAATCACCTCACACAACAAACCATCACTTGGTTTTTTGTCTTTACAAAGAAATACAGAAAAAGAAGAGAAGAGAGTCCAAGAAAACCAGACCTTATTTGTTTTTAGGTATAAATAGGGCCATTGTAACCCAAGTTAAAACAGTTAGTTTTTAGTTTTTAATATCTTAGAAAATCTTAGCTTAATTTTCAGTCATTTACAGCTATTTGTACTTTTTCTTTCAGCTTTGTACTAATTTCCAAGTTTAATAAAGTGTTGAGATTTTATGTTAAAATCCAATTTTTAAATTCCAAGTTCTCACTTGCTAACTAGTGCCTAATTGCATTTGAAAAGCTTTCAAAGGAGCTTGTTTATAAGCTGTTTTTGTTTAGTAAAAGAAAAAAAAGATAAGTAGTTAAGAGAAAATAACAAAAATCACTCTCAAATACACCACATGCTTATTTTATGGATGATAATCCAGTTCTGATGGCATCTTATGGACATATACCCCAGCTTGTCCTTTGACAAGCTAGAGCTTGTAGATCAGCTTGTAAAAGCTTAAGCAGCCCTGTTTAAGCAAGGGTGTTGTAAGTCTCTTTTTCTCGATTTTCTTACTTATTGTAGAACTACTTATAGAGCTTATCGTTACTTATACTTGCTTATTTAATTGCTATTATAATGTTGCTGTAGTAACTTATCCTGCTAGATTTCAGTTCAAAAATGATTTGTACAACTTTCCTAGTTAGTACTGGTAGCATGTGTAGTTAATACTGTTAGATTAATTTAGCTTATTTAAGTGCTTATCACTGATTGAAATCTGTTCATAAGTACCTATTTTTGTCCATTTCTGAAGCACTTCTGTTTAACAAATTAGAATCCAATCAACTTGAAATAAAATGACTTTTAAAACTTAAGAGGTTTTTAGAACTCAGCGGTACTAACTTTTTAACTAGCGGTAACTAACTTTTAAAGCTATCGTACTAACTTTTTATTAGTACCGGTATTCACCAATTTTTGATCTCACTTTTAGGATAGTTAGATAGTTTTAGGTTATGATTTTTTGAGCATAAGCTCATTGGAGGGTGAACTAAATCTGTTTGAGGTTTTTTTAAAGTTTTGAGTTTATTTCAGTAGCTTATTTTAGGTCTAAAAGTGCTTATTTTCATTAAAATCCAAAAAATAGTAGTGTAGTCATTTGTGCTTATTGTGTTTATTTCAGTGGCTTATTTAAAAAAGTGAATAGGTGGGCTTAATAAGGACTCATTAGTGAGCTTATTTCCAAAAGCCCACTTTTCAGTTTGGCTTATTGGTGATTTTAGCTTATTTTGAATTTGGCTTATTTAAGAAAAAGTTAGAGTTTACTACTTTTTGATGCAAATTGAGTTAAGTTAAGTTGTGTTTGGTTGAAAAAGCTTTTTGGAATCAGATTAAGCAACATATAAGCTTTCCAAAACATCTCTCCTTTTTGAATTTGAGCTTATTTTGAGTTTGTAGTGTCCAAAATACCAAAAACCAAAAATTTAAGCAACTTTCTGCAATCAGGCTAGCTTAATTGTCTTTTTGGAGCACATAAAGTGCTTATGTACCAAAGTGTGGAATTAAAGTTGCTTAAAAACATGTTGTGAACAACTTTCGTGTTTTGCGTTTTGGCTAAAAACGACTTTTTAAAATCAGCACTTTTTGGGGACTTGGACTAAAATCGGGATTGGGGTTCAGGGTAGGAAAAAAAACATTTATTTTGGTCTTTTGTCACAAATAGTCCCTGTCGTTAGTCCATTGTTAGACCTTGTTCATTTTAGTATAATTATTAGTTAGGTTTAGTTTTAATTAGTTTAATTAAGCTTTAACCATTAGATAAAATTTGGGGTTTTTAATTTTGTTAAATTTCTGCACTTTTTCTCCACTTAGTGAAATTTTTATAAAAAAATTTAGGTTTTTAGCCATTGTGCCCGTTTTAGGTTTTAAGTTATATAGCTTTCGTTTTTAGGTTTTATTTAATCGTTTTTGTATATTTGATTTGTAGAAATAGAAAGCTCATCATATCATTGTCATATTCAAACATCAATCATCAATCCGTCATTCGATTTTCCATTCAAGCCTCGTTGGGACATAACGACCCGGGAACTCATACTTCCGGTTTCATATGTATTTTATTTAGTGAATTTTGACTTCTTGCCTTGGTCAAAGGTATTTGGTTGAGTGTTTGCTTGTATATTATACATATATCATTATTGAGCGAAGCAATCCTCCTTCTTGATGTTCTCCGGCTTTCGTGCTTCAGTCTGAGCTCTTAAGATTTGTTTAGGAAGATCCAAGCCAATATTCATCACTAAGGCCCGAACCCTTAGTGGTTCTTGTTCCTTCCTGCTCAGAGCATCAGCAACAACATTCGCCTTCCCTGGGTGATAACGAATTTCGCAATCGTAATCACTCAGCAACTCTAACCAGCGACGTTGCCTCATATTTAATTCCTTCTGATCAAGAATGTGTTGTAAACTTTTGTGATCAGTGAACACCGTGCACTTGGTTCCGTACAGATAGTGCCTCCAAATTTTTAGAGCGAACACTACTGCCCCAAGTTCTAAATCATGAGTCGTATAGTTCTTTTCATGAATTTTTAACTGGCGTGATGCATAAGAAATCACCTTCTTCATTTGCATCAACACAGCGCCCAAACCCTTCTTTGAAGCATCGCAGTATGCGATGAAATCTTCGCTTCCCTCAGGCAAGGCCAGGATTGGTGCACTGCACAGCTTCTGTTTCAACAGTTGAAAAGCTGCTTCTTGTTTATCGCCCCAATCAAACTTGACACCTTTCTGGGTTAGTTTGGTCATTGTCTTGGCGATCTTTGAAAACCCTTCAATGAATCTTCTATAATAGCCGGCAAGGCCCAAAAATTGGCGAATCTCCGTTGGTGTTTTAGGAGACGCCCAATCTTTGATAGATTCAATCTTGGCAGGGTCAACGTGAATACCTCGACAGTCAATCACGTGACCGAGGAATTGTACCCTGGAAAATTCCAGAATACCACAACTTGGAGAACGTGCATACAATACGCTTCCTTCTAAGCATATTTCAGATCTGCCTACGTGTTTGTTCTTCATGTTCCTTCTTACTTTTGGAGTAGATCAAAATGTCATCGATGAAGACAATCACAAACTTGTCCAGATATGGTTTACACACCCGGTTCATAAGGTCCATGAACACGGCCGGTGCGTTAGTCAAACCAAAAGACATGACTTGGAATTCATAGTGACCGTATCGAGTCCTGAATGCAGTCTTGGGAATGTCTTCTTCTCGAACCCTCAACTGGTGATACCCTGACCTCAGATCGATCTTTGAATAAATACTCGACCCTTGCAGCTGGTCGAATAGAGTTCCATCGAACCCTTGGGAGTGGGTACGGTTTTCTCACTGTCTAGTTTTTGTTCCAATTTTCCCTGTAATCGATGCACATCCGGAAAGACCCATCTTTCTTCTTTACAAACAGAACCGGAGCTCCCCAGGGCGAGGAACTTGGTCTTATGAAGCCTTTGTCTGTAAGTTCCTGCAGTTGCTCCGCTAGTTCCTTCATTTCGGATGGTGCTAATCTATATGGTGCCCGGGCTACAGGTGTAGCACCCGGTACCAAATCGATTTGAAACTCCACTTGTCGAGTGGGTGGTATACCTGGCAAGTCCTCAGGAAAGACTTCAGGAAATTCTTGAACAACTGGCACATCTTCAAGTCGTTTCTCCTTTGACTTGTCTTCGTCTTTGGTTGCGGTGATATTTGCTAAGAATACGTGACATCCCTTCGTTAAATACTCTTGAGCCTTAGCACACGAGATGATGTTTAATCGGGTCCCGTGTTTATTGCTGCTTCCGTCACCACGAACGATTAAAATTTCGTCTCCAAAAGGAATACGAACGATCTTTTCCGCACAGACAATAATGGCATGGTACTTTGCCAACCAATCCATACCAATTATCACGTCAAAACTACCTAGTTCTACGGGCATTAGGTCTATGTTGAAAGGATGATTTAAGAGGTTTAATGTACAACCCCGGATAATAGTGTTTAATCCAACTATTCGCCCGTCGGCTAGTTCGACATTATAATTATGATCTAATGCAGTCGGAGTGATAATAATTCGAGAGCTAAATGCAGTAGATACAAAACTCCTATCGGCACCGGTATCAAATAAAATAGATGCATATCGGTTGTTTAGGAGAAACGTACCCGTGACGACATTGTTGTCCGGGTTTGCCCCTGCATTGCCCACGGCATACACCTTTGCCTGAGCCTTGGCATTTCCAGCCTGATTACCCCGGTTGTTGTTGTTCTTCAATTTTGGGCAATCCTTCTTGAAATGCCCTTGAGCACCACATTCAAAACAAGCCCTCTGATTAGCCCTAGTGTTGACATTTGGGGGACTCCTGCAGTCACGACCTAAATGACCAAATCGGTTGCACTTGCTGCATTTGGGAGCACAAGGACCCTCATGGTGATAGTTACATTTGGAACACAGAGGTTTAGGCCCTCCGTATGGTTTCCTATCACCATTTCCTGCGGATAAGCTCTTCCTTGTGTTTTGTACTCTTGTTATGGTTGCTGATTTCTGTATGTTTCTGGCAGTGTCATCAGACTGTTCTTGTATGTTGTCAGCCTGACGTTCAGCCCAAGTGTTGATCTTTTTGTCCATGAGTTCAGTGGCGAACTCAATGGCATCCTGCATAGTTTTTGGCTTAGTCGCCATCACACTGCCATGGTGGGGGGGGGGGGGGGGAGGGGTGGGGGGGGGAGGGGGGGGGGGGGGGGGGTATCGTGTCGGGCAAGCCACCGACATATTTCTCAACTTGGTCTATTTCTTCCGGAAACATCCGATCGCACATTAGTGCCAGTTCTTGGAAACGTTGGCTATAAGCTACCACATCGTTACCCTTTACCTTCAAATTCCACATTTCGAACTCCAGTTTCTTAATTTCGCCCCTTGGGCAGTAAGTTGTCTGTCATCATCTTTTTAAGTGTCCTCCATGGCATTACTGGGCTAAGCTTCCGGGGGGGGGGAGTAGTGGTCTTAACATGGGAGTCCACATAAGAGCATTTCCTTGCAAGTATACGTAGTAAATTTTGACCTGCATGCTACTTACAGTTTCCTTATGCTGTAAACAGACTCCATCTTTTCAAACCACTGAGTGAGTCCAACAACTCCTTCAGTGCCCTTGAAGTTCAAGGGTTGGCATTTTAGGAAGTCCGGGTAGGTGCATTCACGAGTAACTTGCACAAGACCATTTGGCACCGTTCCTGAAGTAAGGCTATCACGCCATTTATGGTTGCATCACGTGCTGCTAGTGCAAGCAGTAACGCCTTCTAAATCAATGCCTGAATTTTGGGCGTTGGTGACAGATATAGTAGATGATGACTTGGACTGGTGTTGGTGATGATATCTAGGTTTAACTCTCGTGGGCCTTTCTCTTTGGTGCCATTTTCTTTAAATCACAAGAAAACATAATACCCGTTAGATTTCATAAAATCATAACTATGACATAACATATACACATTAAATAAAACGAGATCACATCACACAGTGAAATGTACAACTGTTATTGAAATTAATCGTGGTATAACCAAATCGACATTCATTTATAATAAATTCGATTTCATAGATAACGTAATCCATCCATTTCATATATAACTTGGAAAAACATACATGTTCGGTTCAGATACAAGATGATTACTACACTTAGGTTACAAGACAAAAGAAACAACCTAAAGCCATACTAGCCGGGATATACCCGTAACACTTAGTATGCTGTACAAGGTAGATAATACCTGAACAAAAGACCTATACTGGGTAGCTAAACAAAACAAAAGATCTATACAGTCTGCTAGCTGGGAATAACCCATAATACTTAACAGGCTGCATAGCATAGCTACAACATAACCAAATCTAGGAACTGCTACCAGCCTCTCCTGGTGCATCAGGCTGTGACGGACCTTCTGCGGGTCCATGCTGCCTCTGAAACTCGACCATCTGTGTCTGTAGTCCTTTCAGCAACCTCAATGTCTTAGTCAACTGAACCTGTCTCTTGTGGTCTGATGTCAATAACTCTGAAATCACCCTCTGTCTCCTGTGATCTGCTGACTGTAACTCTGAAATCAATGCACTCTGCGCCACTACCGTAGTACGTAATGACATAACATCTGAACGTGCATAGTCGCTAGCATCCATGGATAGTCCCCAAGCCTCACGAGCCATCTTAGCCTCTCTCTCTATCATTACTGCTAAACGACGATGAACAGGCCTATCCCTATACAACAAGTTGACTCGGCCTCTCAGTTGAGACCGGTCATCTTGAGCATCCTCCATAATACCATACATGCTGGTAGTCTCCTCCTCAACAATGGTAGCAAGATCGGTAACCCTCAGATTGACCCCCTCTAGGGTGGTCGGTGCAATCTCATCGATGGCTCCTACCAGATCATCCCATGTATCCGTAATGTCATAGTCTAACTCCCTAGACGTTGAACATCTAGGAGGAACATCAACCATATCGACAAATCCATAAAGGTCCTCCCTCGCTATGGTAGGTCTATCCTGCCTAGCAGCACCGGCTGCTGAACTCTCCCCGACCTCACGACTAGGGGTGGGAGAAGCAAAACGCACCCTCTTCCGAAGCGGTAAACAACTCTCGGGAATCTCAATATGAGTAGGGCTATTGGGTGGTGGTGATGGTATAGGTAATGGTGGTGATGGTATCTGTGGTAATGGAGATGATAGTGGAGTAAGTGGTGATGGTGGTGGGGTGGTTAAGGCAAGAAGCCTCTCGACCTCTTCCTTAGGAGGAAAGGGTGGTGATGCTGGATATGGGGAGATGCGTATATGTAGTAATGGAGTGATAGTGGTGTAAGTGGTGATGGTGTGGGGTAGGTTAAGGCACGAAGTCTCCTTGACCTCTTCTCCCTAGGAGGAAAGTGTGATATGGATGCTTATCCGGATGAATATCCTTGGCGGTCATACGATGTACAGGTGGGAAGAGTTCTGGACGGAGCTGGGCGACTCCTGTACTTCCTTATCATCAGCATCATCATTCATCATCCCTTCAGCAGGGTATATCAGGCTAGATCACTCCTCGGGATCACTCATCTGTCCTCCTCTGGCTCCTCCTCCGGATCAGAATAAGTGTGACATTCATGGTGGTATCTGCAGTGGGTGAGGCAGCCAAGCAGGTGGGCTGCTCCTCGGCCGGGTGTATCTCATCTCCTGTGGTATGTTACTTAGGGTACCATCAGCTCAGGGAACAAGTCCAGTGTGGGGGAAGAGGTGACATACGGCTCTCTCGGGGGGCCACAGTGTTGTGTAGTCGGCGATGGTGGAGAACCTGATAAGCAGCCTTATGTAAGCTATATGGTGTCCTCTAGCTTAATGGGTGGTCCATCGATTCCTGGTGAGAAAACAATGTCTGAGACCATCCTCAAATGTGACTGGTACACTGTCGTGGTAGGTGACCGTCGGAATCTTCCGAATATGAATTAAACAGTATCTAGAAACTTCTACATAACTTATATTAGAATTTTATTAAGACTCTTATGTATTATACATTTATATCATAACATGTATATTCAATCCTTGAATATCAATCTTGCAGGCATCAAGCATAAACCGACTAATGCACATATTAGTGTATGTAAAGTCCCGTAAAAACCCCTTTGTATGAATGCAAAATGTTTGAAAAGGTTATTGTCACCGCCAAAAACATTTGACCTGGTTCTCATATAACTTGGGCTCTTGATACCAATCTGTATCACTCCCCAAATTGGGTCGCAGCGGCAATAAGTGTCGGGGCGTGTTACTTCTCAGTCCTAGCACAGATATATGTGTTGAATCGACATTTAAATAGTGTGTCGGTTAAAACTGATAATTAGATTTAACAAAATGGTTACAAAAGCTTCACGAAGTTTCCCTTTTAATTGTTATTTTTACATAGATTTCAAGCCCTCATAACAGATTTACAAAATGTTAATGGACTAATCTTTTAATGCGGGACATCCAAAAATCTATAAACCACCAATGTAATCCCTTTTCAACCCGTGCTATATAATGATCTCTGAAAAACATTGCATTTAAAACGTCACATGAAGTGGGTGATTTCATAGGTTTTATGTAAATGTATAAGCAGGAACGCTCAAGACTTTCCTGTGATAATGCAAACGATGCAGACATCATAAATGTATAATTACGTTTTCCTAAGCTCATGACACCGAAGCTCGACATAAATGAATACAATATATAAATATTGCCTACATTGCCCGTGACGATGTTCAACCCGTAACATCCAAAATCCGACATGATATACGTTCGTTTCCAGTGATAGCTAGTCACCCGAACGGGGAGGTCAATCCTAAATAGATCTATCTATAATCTCATTCGCGATTCATCATTCCAGTAATTGAAGTTCATGATTCATGGGCATAGTAGGGTTATCGTACTTTAGGCAAAAAGTAATCATGATTAAATGGTACACTTGCGTCATTTGTAAAAACATGCATTAATGTTCTCACCCCCCAAAAACTTGTAAATCATAATTGTGTAAACATGGGGCTATTGAACTCACCTTGAGTGAGTAAAGTTTGATAATTAAAATATCCAAAATAAAACGCTTCTTACGCTAACAGCCCGAATGCAACCTATGTTAATATAGGTCGAATTAGTATTCACAAGTACGTTGTCTATCCAATACGCTCAGTACTATAATCCTATATAGTTATCTGTGTACTATCAATTCGGGCTATCATAATTTAACGTGGTCATGACATGACGAAGAGGAGCCGGGACACTTTAATAATCGTAAATCCAACAGCTCGTCACTTAAGGTCATACGTGAATGCCTCATTAAGAAATTCCCTAGTATTTTTAGCACTTTTGATAAACTAATAACATATATATGATATATATAGCTATATCACCATCTAATCATTTAAGTTGAATCGTAATTATAAAGTAAAAAAAGTTTATAGAATTTACGCTTTAGCAAAAAGACATACTTTGTCGTTTTTAAGTCCGTTCCTCGTTCTTACGCCCACGCTTTGCGTATTAAGGAAGAGTGATCATAATATTGCATTTTTTTAAGTTTCTGAGATTCTTTGTTTGAATAGTGTTTTTTTTGGTTCAGTACAGATTACACTTATTATCGCAAAAACCTCGTAAATGTCGTATCTATTCGTTATAGCTTCGTTCTTTAGCGATTCTTTCAAACACGTTTCGTAATTGAAAGTTTTATCATATTATTGTTGTTTACAACTGTATAAAGTTTCTGTCCATGAATCGTAACATTTTATACATTTTATTTTATAAAGTATTTTGGTCGTATAAACTCGTAACTAGCGTATCTTCTTCGTTATAAATCTGATTTTCGAGTTTCTTATCATTTTGGAATCCTTATGAGATGTACTTTCTTTATAAAACCTAATATGGATGTTAACAAATTGGAACCAAAACAGAAACTTTTAAAGGTTGTGATTAAAGAACATGTTTAAGTCTTGATTTTTGTACTATTAAGCTTCAACACCTTGTTAACAACTACCTTTACATCACTTATTATCTTTTGTTTTACATATATTAGGTCCATTTAGTTCATGTTTTGTCATGATTGTCACGAATACAGATATAATCATGTTATTCACACCATTTTCACTTGTAACTTATTAAGTTAACATTGAAACCCTAATTTGTTCATATACGTTAATACTAACCAACATGTTAAAAACACTTTAATACATTCCTTTTTAACATGTCATTTTAGAATCCACAGTCTAACTGTAAATAAGTTCTCAAAAACATTGATCATAGTAAGTAAATGATCCATTTCGGCTACATATTCAAAAGTATCCTAAAATGTTGATTAGCTAAATAGGAACTATATGAACACATAAATTCATAGTATTGAAATGTGTTAAGCTTTTAATAACCTGTTGTGTGAAGGGGTGTTGGGGCGAAGATTAACAATCAAACCCTTGTGATTTAAACCTCTTAGCTAGTAAATTATAAGATGAAAACCCTAATTCTTTCTCCCAAGTAAACCCTAGTTCCTTTTCTTGCTTCCTTCCTTGATAGGGTTAACAAGCCTTGACAACCACCTTAGTAGTATTAGATATGATGTGTGTATATGGTTGTATATGTGGTAGAAATTTTGTTATGGATTGTAATAATAATGATTTTGAGCTGTGGGCTTGTATAAAGGAAATGGGAAAGTTTTGATTTTGTTTACACTTTGGAAAATGGAAGATGTGTGTTTACTTGCTAGCTAAAGCCTTATATAGATGGAAGACTAAGCCAAGGACTTCAAGGAAGGTTCCTAGGGCAATTAGTAAAGTGGTATCTCAAATGTTGGTGTAGGGCTTTGTTCCCCTTGATTATTTGCCAAAACCTTCGATCTTTTAGGGCATAGTGGACATGCACCTAGATATTTGTTTGGTTCCTATCTTCACATTCGGCCACATTATGTCATATATGGGATGCTATTTTGATTTTTATTTTGTGTTTTGGGTATAATCGTGGATATTTGTTTAAGCGTAGTTAGGTTTTGGTGTCTTTGCCGGGAATGCGAAAACGCATTTTTATCGCAAACGTAAGCATTTACGTAAACCAATTAAAATAAGTATGAAACAAGTTGATATTTATCCGATAATATATCATTTGAACACTTGATTGATGTAAACATGTTTGTATGAACACAGAGGTCTAGACATGGATCGTAGTCGGCAGCCACTGACATATTCTCAACTTGGTTTATTTCGTTCGGAAACATCCGATCGAACATTAGTTGGCCCGTTCTTGGAAAACGTTAGTATAGGTTTACCACATCGGTAACCCTTCACCTTTAAATTAAACATTTGATCTCTAGCTTCTTAATTTCGCACCCTTGGGCTAGTATTTGTCTGTCATCAGTCTTTTTCGCAGTGTCTCTCCAATGCATTGCATATGGGCAGCTTAGGAGTTGTGGTCTTAACGTGGAATTTCCAACGCATGTAAGAGCATTTCCTTGCAGGTTACTGTAGCAAATTTGTATGCATTGACTACGTGTACAAGTTGCTTATGCTGTAATAGACTCCATCTTTTCGCGATAACCGTTGAGTGTGTCGCGAACAACTTCCCTTAGTGCCCCTTGGAAGTTCAAGGTATTGCTCATTTTAGGAAGTACGGGTAGGTGCCATTTACGAGCAACTTGCACAGGCCTTATGGCAACACGTTCTACTGTATGCTGTATCATCGCCTTTCTAGTTGCATCACGTGCTGCAAGTGCAGCAGTTAACCTTCGTCATGTCATTGCCTATTGCTGGGCAATTGGTGACGATGTAGTGGTATGAGTGTTTCGGGACTGTGTTGGTGTTGCACTATGGTTTTACCTCGATGTCCTTCTCTTTGGTGCCATTTTCCTTTAAATCGCACAAGGAAACATAATACCCGTTGATTTCATAAAATAGCAATAACTATGACATAACATATACAACATTAAATAAGAGATTCTGTCATCACACAGTGAAATGTACTAATGCTTTTGAGAATTTACCATTGGTATAACCAAATCGACATTCATTTATAAATTCGATTTCATTAGATAACGTAATCCGTCCATTTCATTATAAACTTGGAAAAAAACATAAATGTTCGCGTTCAGTTCAGATGATTGCTTACATGTAGGTTACAAGACAAAATGTAAACAACCTAAAGCCATACAGCCGTGACTTATTCCCGTATACACTTAGTATGTGTACAAGATAGCTAATACCTGAACAAAAGTCCTATACTGGGTTAGCTAAACAGAAACAAAAGATCTATTCTGTCTGCTAGCTGGGAATAACATTACTTAACGGTGCTTGCATAGCTAACAAACATAACCAAATTTATGGAACTTGTGGCATTTGCGAGACTGAGGCCTTTGATGGGAACACAGAGTTAGGCCCTTGGATCGTGTGGGTAAGCTGCGACCATACTTTATCAACTATGTATATTTCGCTCCGGGAACATCCGATGATCCCACATAGTCTAGTTTTGGAAAGTTTGGACTATTAGGTTACCACATTCGGTACCCTTCACCTTTAAATTGCCAAATTTCAAACTCTAGCTTCTTATTTCGCCTTGGGCAGTATTTGTGTCTGTCCATCATGTTTTTCAGTGTTCCCTCTATGGCATTGCATTGTGGCAGCTTCAGGTAGTAGTGGTCTTACCGTGGGGAATGTTCCACCATGTAGAGCATTTCCTTTTAGCATTCGCCTTTTAAAAACACTTATAATTCCTTTTAACATCGTATTAGATCCATATAACATGTAAATATGTTCACAAAACATTGATCATAAGTAAAAATCCCTTTCACATATTCAAAAGTATCCTAAATGGCGATTTAGCTAAATAGAACATATGAACACATAAAATCATAAGTATGAAATGATTAAGCTTTTAAATAACCTTGTATGAATGAGTAGAGGCAAGAATAACAATCCACCACTTGTGATTTAAACCCTTAGCTAGTAAATATAAGATGAAACCCTAATTTTTCCCAAGTAAACCCTAACTTCCTTTTCTTGCTTCCTTCCTTGCAAATGGTTAACCAAGCCTTGAAACCACCTTAGTAGGTCTTAGATATGATGTGTGTATGCTTGTATATGTGGTAGAAAATTTTGTATGGATTGTGTATGATAATGATTTTGAGCCGTGGGCTTGTATAAAGGAAATGGGAGAGTTTTGATTTTGTTTACACTTTGGAAAATGAAAGATGTGTGTTTACTTGCTAGCTAAAGCCTTATATAGATGGAAGACTAAGCCAAGGACTTCAAGGAAGGTTCCTAGGGCAAGTAGTCAAGTGGTAACAAAGGTGTAAGGCTTTGTTCCCTTGATATTTGCCAAACCTTGATATTTAGGGCAAGTGACATGCACCTAGATATTTGTTGGTCCTATCTTCACCAAATTCGGCCACATACTCATATATGGGATGATATTTTGATTATTTTGTGTATTGGGTATAATCGTGGGTATTTGTTTAAGCGTAGTTAGGTTTTGGTGCTTCCGGGAATGCCAAAACGCATTTTATCGCGAAACGTAAGCATTTTACGTAACCAATAAAAATAAGATGAACAAAGTTGATAATTATCCTCATAATAATCATTTAACACTTGCTTGATGTAAACGTTTAATCGTTTAATGCCCGTTTACATTGAATGATCATTTTTAGTTTACGCGATTTAGCTTAACGATTACGATTTAAGAGCAAACGCGTAAAACCCTAAAAATAAATTGTGAATTACATAATGTCGTACAATGACCTAAAACACGAGGTGTTATATAAAATGGGTCAAAAAGGGTTTTTATGATCCGTACGCCTAGAAATGGTTTCAAGACTTTGTTTTTCTTGCTTCTTGGCTTCTATTCTGAGATTAAGGACTTCTCTTGATCTTCTATTGCTGCTATGGAAGTGTTAGAATTCTATTTGTGGGTAAGAGATGAGATGTGGGGGATGATTTGAAAGAACATATGTATGTATGCTGATGTATTATTAGTACTTGATACACTTTAAGGAAACAAGTTTCACCTTGGTAGGCAAGTGTTAGAGGACATGAAGAGGTTGATATTATTAGCTAGGAGGTGAGTCTTACAAGCTAGACTAGCTAGGTTGAAAGGTGGAAGGATTTTAGGGTGTTTGGCTAGTAAATGATCAACAAGAGGTGATGATGATATGTCTTGGAGGCCATGGAATGTGTTGAGTACTTGTTAAGTGCTATGGAGATTGTCATGGAGGTTGTGTAGGGTAAGGGTGTGATGATATCATGGTGGTTTTAGCGTGTTTAGGGGTGTTTGGGTTGTGATGTAGCATGGCTGTTTTGTGTGGATCAGCAACATCAGTCTCGGTAGAAAATGATGGTCATTTACAAATCGTAAATCCGATGAACCTCAAACCAGTGAGGATGGTTAGATATTTGAGTCCTCTACAACTTTTTAGTGCTACATTTTTTTTAGGGGTTTAATATACAAAAATTTAAAGAGTAATAGCCGTTTACTACTGGGTGTGCAGAATCTTGCGCACCTCTTACCATTTCGGCTCATTAAATGTTAATTTCATAGATATCCGAATCGGGTTGATTCCACAGAAAAATGATCACAAGACATAGGGCTACAACCTAGTATTTTCACTTAATATCTAGATCCTATTGATTTTTCTTAGTTCCTTTGTTTTATCAACCGATTAGATTTCTTAAAAACTATAAATTAGTTTAAGGGTGTAACGGATTTGCTATGGTTTTATGATTTTGGTTTAGGGTTAGATGAATTAGGGTTTTAGGATTAGGGTTTAGAAGTTGTGCATTGGGTGTTTGTACCTTGTGTTAAAGTGGTGGTAAGATATAAACATGATTTAGGAGGTAAAAGACCTTAGTTTGTATTTCATGGCATATTGGACTTGAACTTGGGCTTTAGAAAGTTGTAACTTGATTTAGGAGGGAAATTATATTTCAAATGTTGTGCATTGATACTTGTTATACTTGCTTTAATAGGCTTTTACATGTTTTTATAAGTATAAATTACATATAATTAGGGTTTTGATATAAAAGTTTAACGTATAAAGATGTTTTGATTTAGTACGGTTGGCTAATGTATGTTTTTAAATGGAAATGTACCTGTTAATAATGATGTTTAAGATATGAGAATTGACATATTAGGAGTTTATATGATACATGAATATAGATATAGATGAAATTTTGTATGTTGTGTGAACTTGTTAGTTTGCTATGTAAACCAAATGTTACATTATAGAATGTTAATAAAGCTGAAAAATTTCCGTACAATGTGATTATAATTATAATAAGTAGTATATTTCGTGATGCAAAATTTCGGGTTGTATAGTCTCCTTCCCTCTTACAGAAATCTCTTAACGGGATTTAGTTGAATGACGGAGTTAAGGACGATTATGAATTGTAAGAGAGTTGCTATCATGTTGGATACAATTTGGAAATGAAACAAATGATGATTAGGAGACTTAATTGTATCAATGGTAATATGATAATGATTCAAGTGTAGAAAAGGAATTATTTGTTACCAACCGGATTGAAGAAAAATTGTTTGTACGAATGCCATACTTAAGCCTACTCATTTATAATTTTTCATTTACAAACAGAGGCGTCACAATCCTTGTAACTGAGAATTTATAAATTTATAGTTTGGTGGTTTATAATTTCCTTATTCAAATGAAGAAGCGTCCTAATTCATTTCAATCTGATGATTATAAATCATCCTATTTAAGCATAAAACTGATATCAAAACTGGTGTTAAGTAGAATTGATATGATTTTTCATAATCATAAAAAGCAATGAGAAGAATAATGAGACAATATTTGCATTGATGCCCATATTATCAGTTGAGGATCTTTGTTGTTGCATAAGTGTTTTAAATGTATGAGGCGAGTATTCAAAGTTGAATATAATAGAACTAATGGGATTGACAAACGATATCATATGGCTAAGCTTTCTGCCTACAATTCAGACGTCCTCTCTGAGCTACCAACTTCTGACACTTATCAAACTTATAATGTGATTGATCAAAGTGTGCAAGAGACGCAATATTCTGAACAACTACTTTTTATTAATGATTCTGATATTGACATAACAAGTGATAGTAATATGATTTCTTATGAGCAATATCTAAGAGAAATTGAATATTTGGTTGTTCAAGATACTCCTTCTCCTGTACAACAAGATACAATGATAATGTCTGTGATTGAAGAGATGTCTGTAACACCCTCAAATCTGAGTATGCAGCGGAATATTGAATATCCGAGAGCGTTACATTATGGGTCAATAGCACAAGATATAAGAACGACCACTAAGTGTGACGTTTAAAAGATACATTGGATAAACAAGTTTATTCGTTTATTACATAAGCACAAGGCTTTAAATCGTTCTACGATAAAGTTAAAGACTTCGACATTTAGTAATTGTTCACATAACAAATATTATGACTCGAATCTCTAGCTTTGACATCCCAAAAGACCTCCAATGTATCACGGCATCTCATGCCCTACTGACCTGAAAAACATGCTTTAAAACGTCAACATAAAGTTGGTGAATTCATAGGTTTAATGTAACCAAAAGTAGGACCGCAAGATTTCCAAGTGTATGATTAAGCAACAGATGCAAACATCATCAAAAAGTAATTATTGTTTGCTAAGCTCATGACACCGAAGCTCGACCATTCTGTGTGCAATTAATTGCCAGAATAATGCCCTTTACGATGTTCTAACCCGAAACATCCCAACCCGACATGGTATACGTTTGTTGTCCGGTACACCGGCACAGTGAGCGCTACTCACCCAAACGGGGATGTCAATCCCAAATAGATCTATTTATAACATTCGCGCTCGCATAATGTAATTCCCAACTACGACTATGCAATTGACAGTTCATGATAATGGGCTCAGTGGGTTATCGCTACTTAGGCAAACACATAACCATTGTATAAAATGTACACTTGCGTCCAGTTTGTAAAACAAAGCATGTTCTCACCCCAAATAATAGTAAATCAGTAAAACTGTAAAAAGTGGGGCTATGAACTCACAAAATCCCTTAAAACAATCACATTGTTATAAGATAACCGAGTAAGTATAAGAATTTGTAGACAAGCATGTATCCCCCTCGCGGGTTATAAAACATTCAAAAGATTGAAAAGCGAGGCTATGAACTCACCTCAAGTGATCGATCTGATAATTTATATCAAGTGTGGGAAGGCTTCACGATTATTCCCGAATGCAACCTAATTCAATATAGGTCGTATAAGTACCGAGTACTTCGATTAATAACATTTTATAATCCCATTGTTGTTACATCGTACTATCGTTCGGGCTATCATAATTTAAGAGGTCATGACATGACGTACGAGGAGTTAGGATACTTTAAATCGTAAATCCAACAACTCGTCGATACGCCATCCGAAGAGGCCTCATTATGAAACTCCCTAGTATTATAGCACTTTTGTTGTTCTCAACACGTTCATTTAACGTTAACTCTCTCCTTCATGCTCCCTACCCCCTTCTCCATTTTAGCAATCCTTCTTGAATGCCCTGTGCACCACATTTAAAACAAGCCTCTGATTAGCCCTAGTGTTGACATTTTGAGGATTCTTGCAGTCTCGACCTAAATGACCAAATCGGTTGCACATTGTGGCACTTTGAGGAAGGCACATGGACCTATACATGGTGTAGTTACATTTTGGAACACAGAGGTCTTGGCCTACGTTTATGGTCTCTTGTCTTCATTTTCCTGCGGGCATAACTCTTCCAGTGGTTCTTGTCTCTTGTTTGGTTGCTGATTCTGGTTTTTCCTGGCAGTGTATCTGACTTCTTTTGTTGTCAGCCTGACGTTCAGCCCATAAGTGTTGATCTTTTTGTCCATGAGTCAGATAGCGAACTCAATGGCATCCGGCATAGTTTTTGCTTAGTTGCCAGCACACTGCAATGGATCGTTCGGGCAAGCACCGATTATTTCTCCATAATTGGATCTATTTCTTCTGGATAACATCCAGCGCACATTAGTGCCAGTTCTTGGAAAACGTTGGCATAGGTTACCACATTGTTAACCCCTTTTACCTTCAAATTCCACATTTTGAACTCAGTTTCTTAATTTCACCCCTTGGGCAGTATTGGTCTGTCATCATCTTTTTCAGTGTCCTCCATGGCATTGCATGGGCAGCTTCATGAGTAGTGTCTTAACATGGTGAGTTCCACATGTAAGCAGCATTTCCTTGCAGGGTAAGTAGCAATTTTGACCTGGCAAGCTTACTGTACTGTTGCTAATGCTGTAAACTGACTCCATCTTTTCAAACCACTGAGAGCGTCCAACAACTCCTTCAGTTGCCCTTGAAGTTCAAGGTTGGCATTTTAGGATGTCCCGGGTAGGTGGCATTCTAAGCAACTTACACAAGCTTCTGGCACCGTTCCTGAAGTATGGGCTATCATCGCCATTCCGGGTTCCATCCCGTGCTGCCCAGTGCCAGCCAGTAACGCCTTCGTTAATCATTGCCTGTATTTGGGCATTGGTGATAGATGTATTGGTATGAGTGTCTGTGTACTGGTGTTGTGTATGCATCTGGGTTTAACCCGTGGTTCCTTCTCTTTGGTGCCATTTTTTTTTAAATCACAAGAAACATATACGTTAGATTTCATAAAACAAATCATAACTATGACATAACATATACACATTAATTAAACGAGAATCACCCTTCACTAGTTGCGAAATGTACAATGTTATGAAATTAATCATGGTATATAACCAATCGACATTATTACATATAAAATGCGATTCATATGATAATGTTTATATCCATCCTTTAAATTATATATAACTTGGAAATAACATACATGTTCGGATTCCAGTACAAGATGATTCTACCACACTTAGGTTACAAGGTCAAAGAAACTACCCTAAAGCCCATTTACTAGCCGGGATATACACCGTATCACTTAGTATCGATGTACAAGGTAATGATACTCTTGATAAAATGACTTATACTGGGTAGCTAAACAAAAAAAAGATCTATATAGTCTGCTGCTGGGATAAACCCATAATACTTACAGGCGGCATCAGCATAGCAAACCATAACCCAAATCTAGGAGCTGCTACCAGCCTCTCTCCCTGGTTGGCATCAGGCTGTGATGGTCCTTATGCGGGTCCATGCGTGCCTCTGAAACTCGACCAATCTGTGGTCTGTAGTTCCCTTTCAGCAAACGGCAATGTCTTAGTTCAACTGAACCTGTTCTCTTAGGTCTGATGTCAATAACTCCTTAAATCACCCTCTGTCTCTGTGATCTGCTGACTGTAACTCTGAAAATCAATGCACTCTTGCGCAACTACCATAGTCAAAAAGACATAAACATCTGAACGTGCATACTCGCTGCATCCATAGATAGTCCCCAGGCCTTATGAGAATCTTAGACTCTCATTCTATACATTTCTGCTAGACGAGATAAAAACAGGTCCTCTATCCCTATACAACAAGTTAACTCGGGGCCTCTTAGTTGAGACCTGTCATCTTGGAGCTTCCTCCATAATCTCTCTTACATGCTGGTAGTCTCTCCCAACAATGGTAGCAAGATCCGGTAACCCTCTGATTGACCCCCTCTATGGGGTCGGTGCATTCTTATCGATGGCTCCGCCTCCAGATCATCCCATGTATCAGTAATGCATACGGTCTAACTCCCTAGCCGTCAAACTATCTAGGATGGAATCAACCATTTCGACACATCCATAAAGGTCCCCCCTTGCGATGGTTGGTCCTATCCGGCCTAGCAGCAACGGCTGCTGTTACTCTCCCTGACCTCCACGACTAGGGGGTAGGAGAAGCAAATGCACCCTCTTGCCGAAGAGGTAAACAACTTTTAGGGCACATCTCAATATGAGTAGGGTATTGGGTGGTGGTGATGTGTATCTGTGGTAAATGGAGATGATAGTGGAGTAACTGGTGTGGTGGTGGGGTTGGTTAAGGCAAGAAGTCTCTCGACCTCCTTTTATAGGAGGGAAGTGATATAGATTGGCTCATCCCAGATAAGATTCATGGCTGGATCATACGGTGTACAGGTGGGACAGAGTCGGCCAGAGCTGGGTGCTCCTCCTCCTCCTCCTCATCCTCGTCCTCATCCTCATCCTCAATCATCATCATCATCCCTATTAGCAGGGTAGTCAGCTGGATCCTCCCTCTGGATCTCTCATCCGTACCTCCTCACGGCTCCTCCCTCCGATTAGACTCAGGAAACATATCTTGGGGGAATCAGCCGTGGGTGAAGGCAGCAGTAGCAGGTAGTGGTACTCCTTGGGCCGGGAGTATCTCATCCTCCTGTGGGCACTGTACTCATGGGTAAACGGGCTCAGGAACAAAGTTAGTGGGGGACGGTGATTGCGCTCCTCAGGCCCAAGATATGTTGTACCGACGATGGTGGATCCTCAGGGCCAGGTATGTAACAGGCATGGTGGAACCTCGTAAGTCAGCCATAATGTAAGCATATGGGTTTTGGCTATAATGGGTGGTCCATCACTCCTGGTGAACGTTGTCTGAAGCATACCTCAACTAGAAAGGATACTGAGGTGTTTGTAACTGTAGAATGCTCAGAATCTGACATGTAATAACTGAAATCAAAATTAGCTTATTATAATATGCTAATATATAGACTCTAATAGAAATATACATTATATTACTAACATGGATATCAATCATGAATATTTAATCTCCGGCATGCGTCTAGCCTAACGACTAATGCACAATTCTAGTGTTTGTATGTCCCGTGACAAAACACCTTTATGGAATGCAATGTTTGAAATTGGTTAAGTCCAGCAAAAACATTGGACCTGGTTCTCTATAAACCGTGGCTCTTGATACCAAATCCTATTACTCCCAATAAATGGTCGCAGACTGGAATAAGGTCCGGGGCGTGTTTTACTTCTCAGATCAACTATACACAAGATAATATAAGAACGATCCAAAAGTGTTTAAAACTGATACATTGGGATTTAAATAAAGTTGATGTTACAAAAGCCCGAGCTTACTTGTTTACTTGGTTATTTTATTACATAGATTTCCTGCCCTAAACAGATTACACAAAATGTAATGCGACTATATTCTTTAATTGCATGACTTCATAATTTTAACCACGCCACTGTGATCTTCGCAATTGTGCTTAAGATGCCTCCTGAAAAACATTTGCATTTAAAAACTCAACATTCATAGTGGTAAATTTATTAGGGTTTATGTCAATATTCTATGCAGACCGCAAGACTTTCCCAGTGATAATGCAACAGATGCAGACATCACAAAATGTATTACTTGACCTAAGCTCATGCCACGAAGCCTCGATCATTGATTGAATACAATATATAAAATATTACCTATCATTGCTCCCGTGGATGTTGTTCAACCCATAATCTCCAGTACCGAATGATATATATTTCGTCTTCCCGTGATAAGCTAGTCACCCGAACGGGGAGGATCTTTTCCCAAATAGATCTATCTCTAATCATTCGCGCTGCTCATTCTAGTAATTGGACAAGTTCATGTTTCATGGGCTAGTGGGTTATCCGCTACATAGGCTAAAACGTAATCATGATAAAATGTACACTTGCATCAATTTGTATAACATGCAGTGTTTCTCAACCCAAAAACTTTTAAATTTAATAATGGTAAAACATGGGCATGAACTCACCTTGTGTGAGTAATTGATAAACCAAAAGATCCCAAGTTATAAGCGTTAAACGATAACGCTCGAATGCAACCTAGTTATATAGGTCGATCAGTATGTCAAGTATTGTTGTCTAATCAACTACTGGTATATATATCCTATTTGAGTTATCATCGTACTATCGTCGGCTATCATTATCTTATGAGGGTCATGACATGAACGTGAACGAGGAGTTAGGACACTTAAAATCGTAAATCCAACAATCGTCAATTACGTCATCAAGAAAAGCCTCATTATGGAAATTCCGTAGTTAATATGCACTTTGATAACTAATAACATATCTCTACTATATAGTATATACACCCATCTAATAGTTTAATTGAAATCGCAATTTTAAAGTAAAACTCGTTATCATAATTACGCCTTTAGCAAAAATGACATAACTTTGTCGTTTTAAGCCCATTTCTCGCGTTTCTTACGCCCACGCTTTCGTATTAAGACGAGTGATCATAAAATCACATTTTTAAGTTTTTGAGATTCTGTGATGAATAGTGTTTTTACTGTTCACAACAGCTATAAAATTATTTTTATACTTTTAATTAACGTAAAACCCGTTTTTGTCGTATCTTATTCGTTATAGCTCCGTTTTTTTAGCGGGATTCTTTGAACGTTCTCGTAATTGAAAGTTTTATCATATTATTGATGTTTATAAAGTATAAGTTTCTGCCATGAATAGTAACTTTTTATAAAATTTGTTTTATAAAGTATTTAGCGTCGTAAACTCGTAACTAGTGTATCTTCTTCGTTATTAATCCGTTTTTCGAGTTTCTTATCATTTTGGAATCCTTATGAGATGTACTATCTTGTTAAAATGATAACCCCACTGTTTGGATTTCGAATCCAAACAGCCCTTTATGTACCTTATATATACTTAATTATATATACTTTATATATATACTTTTCCATTACATATTTTACCACAAATCCTTTATAACTTATAATATACTTATGTCATATATATAATATAGTGTAAGATCCATAATTTTATCCATTAGTCTAAGATCACAAGTTAATATCTTCTCATAAAATCATAACTTTTCTAATAAAATTTTCAATCACTAGTTACACTTAAAATCATTTACCACCTTAAACTAATATGTTATTACATATTTATAATTTCATTATTCATGATATTATTATTACATATCATATGAAAGGTGTAGACTCGATAATATAAGTAAGTTATCATTTTAACATGTTTAAAACCTTAATTTGGTGATTTAGTTATATAGAACATGTAAACATATAAAGATGATCAAAGTGAAGACATAAAGGTTTATATATAACCTTGTAGTGATGTATGATGATGATCAATTCAACCCAAACCCTTGGTTAGATCAAAAATCCAGCTTGCGAAGGAAATGAAACCCCCCTCCCTCTAGATTAGGTTTAAAAAACCCTAATCTTTTTTCTTCTTTGCTTCAACACATGTAAATGGTTATCCAACACTTCAAATCACCTTGAAGTATCTTAGATATGATGTGAGAGTACTTGTGTGATCTTAGAAAATCAAAGTATGGATTTGTTTGTGTGGCTATTTTGAGCCGTGAGCTTAAGAGAGACAAGAGAAAGGTTTTTGTGATTTTTTTGGTTAAGTATTTATGAAAGTAAGAGTGAGTGCATGATATTTATAGTGATTAGGAGATATTATCAAGCCTCAAGTGCATGTTATTTTTATATACTTCTTGTGCACTATTTTTATTAAACACACTTGTTGATTGAAACATAAAAAGTGACTTACGAGCATTTTCGTGTCTGTTTGGGCTATAAAAACCTTAAGGAATAATGTCATATTACTTATATAATATTTATAGACGTTTTTAACTTTACAAATATTATTTTATAAAATAATTAAACTATTTATATAATATCATTTAGATTGCATTCGGATTTCTCGAGACATTTCCCTTACTTGATTTATATAATCAACACATTCACTTGAGGTGTGTTCATAGCCTCATTTTTATACGATTTTAATGATTTACAATTCTCGGGGTGAGAAACATGCATTGTTTTACATTTGAACGCAAGTACACTTTTAACAAATTACGAGTTTGCCTAAGTAGCTATAACCCACTATGCCCATGAATCATGAAGTGTTAATTACTAGATTGTAAGCGCGATTGTTATGAATAGATCTATTTGGGATTGACATCCCTGTTCGGGTGAGTAGCGCTCACTAGTTTCGGCGGTACCAAAACGACGAATGTATACTATGTCGGAACAATTTGGATGTTGCGGATGAAACATCTACATGGGCACAATATTTGCATACATATATGTTGTAGCTTCAGTGTCATGAGCTTAGTGCATTTTGTAATTACATTTTGAGATATTGTATGTGTTACATGTCTTACACTTGGAAATCTTGTGGTCATGCTTTATACATTATTAAACCTGTGAATTCACCAACTTTATGTTGACGTTTTAAAGCATGTTTTTCTCAGGTCAATAAGGCAAGAACAAGGATACATTGGTGGTTATCATTTTGGAGTCACATTATTATAAAGATTTAAGTGCATTACATTTTGGAGTAATTGTTATGTAATAAAATCTTTACACATTTACAAGGATGAACAAGTTAAGCTATGAGCTTTTGTAACAAACAATTTATTTAATCCAATGTATCATTTTCAAATGACTCATATAAAGGCCATTCTCATATCTTGTGCTATTGATCTATGATGTAACACTCTCAGACTCATATTCCGTTGCGACCCTATTTGGGGGTGTTACACACTTTTCCTCGACGAGTGAGAGGAAAAAGTGACATTGTTACGATAACACCATAGACACCATAACAAGCCGTAAGAATAACGTACATCGGATCTATATTACTACTAGCAGCTCTCCAATCTTCAAACCATTGTAAGCAGTCGAACCATGAAGAAAAAGAAGGTATATCTATAATGGTTCATCTTCTTACAAGACACCAAACATTTGAAGACAAATCACAGCCAAAAAAGACATGATCAACGGATTCCACCACATTGTTACACATCGGGCACATAATGGACGGAATATCAAGACCTCTTAATGATAGATTAAGCCGAGTAGGAAGCCGGTCCAAAGAAAGACGGCAAACAAAAATATTTACCTTGCGAGGTAACGTTTTGGACCATCGAGTACTTGGAGAGCACGAATGAAGCAAGCAAGAGTCAAGATGAACTCGAGTTGCATGAACCGTAAAAACATCATCATTGTCAAGGATCCAAGTCCATGAATTAGGCTTGTCAAGAAGTTGGACCTGACCCAATTCCAAAACTAAATCTTCCAAAGTAGCTTCATTACGGGAGCCTAAAACTTGTCTCTTCCAGTCCCAGTCCCAAGAGTTATTTACTCTACAAATAGAAAGAAACAATCAGCATTTGCGTCTAAATGATATAACCTGTTAAACTTTGTCATTAGAGCGCCATTGCCATTCCAGGGATCTTTCCAAAACCGAATAGAAGAACTGTTATCCACTTTACGACTAAGAGTATTTATCGAAAGAATGTTACAGTTATGCAGCATAGAATAGGTCGAGATAATGGTAGCCCAAACAACATTGCAATTGCATCCCATAAGATCGACACTCGCTTCCACTCCATGAAAGTGAGTCAAGTTATTCTTCTACCTTTTTCTTCTTACATTTATGAGGCTTTGTTGGTGAAGATGTCGGGGAAGGTGTTACTTGAATGTCATCGCCGTTGTTGAGATTATCCAAACCAATCACACTTGTAGGTATGAGTTCATTAATATCTTCCGCTGTCTTGGTCCGATCTTCATTCATGTTCATACATTTCTTCTTTCTTTTTTTCAGCGTTGTCAAATGTTGCTCTATCTTTAGCAAATAACATATACAACTCATCATAGTTTGAAACTTTTTTAATTTTCCATTTTGAAGCTTCAGGATTTACCTATTTATAAACATCAAAATCAATTATCATATCTAAACAAAAAATAATTAATAAGATACGTAAATACGCATAAAAAGTATTTTCTTAATCAACAAACATATCTCTATCAAATCTTTCCACAATTTAAATTGAAATTTTCACTCAACTCGACAACCATATTTTTATATGCTTGAGGGTGCGAATGTTCCTCCAGCTGTTATCTTTATCTTGTTTGTTAATACAAATAATGTCTAAAAACATTGTTTATATTTTAAGGTTTCTTTGCATTTTGATTATAACAAAATGTAAAAACGTCTTACGTGAAAATTTTACGTAAACAAGTTTTTAGTCGTAAAATTACATTTCGTCACAACATCACTTAAGGTATGAATAATGATTATTAAACTTGTTCAAGTAATGATCAAAGAAATATTTTTCATACACTTTACATTTTATAAAGAACTAGACATTCTTTAAAATTATACAAACTATTTAAAATAAATGAAAAATGATTCAAATAAATTCAAATTTTGAATTCAGCTTCTAGAAGCCTAATCTTGAAAGATTGTGGCAAGATTTGTAAGTAACCACAAAAAGACAAAAAAGTGTTGTTCGAAGTATGAACGGTTCCCTTAAAGGATGGACGGTTTCCTTTTTGATAAGGGAATCGTCGCACCGTGAAGGAGCGGAGTCGGGTTATCTTGCCTATAAATAGAAGCTCATTTCTCACACATTAAACCACCTATTTTCGTTATTTTCTCTACACTTTTTTTAGTATCATAAATCATCTTTTTTTTAATCATTACACTTGCTTAATCTCATTTAAAGTGATCCAATTCATCATTCACTTTGAGAACAAGTCAAGAACTCAAGCTATCGAAAGATATACGAGTTGTTATTGTCTAGTCTTAGTTGTAGTAATATTTGTTAGATCTCTTATGTAAATCGATTTCATATCCACCAATCATATATGTTAGTTAGATAGGGTTAGTATTTGAGTCCTGAAAATACATGAGTGAGCGGGTTAGTATTTTGGTCCTGAAAATACATTAGTGAGTGGGTTAGTATTTTAGGCCTTAAAATACAAGTGTGCAATGTTTGGTTCTATCCTGAGAAGAACTCGACATTTAGCTTAGTGGCAGAATATAGTGTAAGCGACGTTGTACGATTTTCTTCGGCTGAAAGGGGCTTGTTGATATAGTGCATTGAACTCTTGAGTCAGATACTCAAGGAATGGAGCAGGGCGAAGAGGAACTTCGTAACCGAACCACTACAAATCCTTGTGTCTTGGTTTGATCTTTCCATCTCTTACTTATTGTTCTATATATTGTTTGTAGTTTAGCTATTATATGATTGTTGTGATTGATTGATCTCATATACACTCGAATCTAAAGTTTCAAAACAATTAATTTTAATGGGTAAACTATTCAAACCCCCCTCCCACCTTCTAGTTTCCACATTGTTCTTTGAGCATTACTTTTATAAATGCATCATCCGTTTGAGGATTCTAAGATATTGATCCCTTCTTACATTTATCTTGTCCTTCAAGCATAGAGTTCTCATCACTTGCCTTTTTAGTCATTCTTACAATTTGTATCTATAAAAACAACCCAAAACCTTAAGTTGCATATCACAAAAACATGTATTAGACCACATAGGCGTATCAGATAATTCAATGTTCCAACTAAGTTGTTTTAAATATAGGCATACTTCTTGAAAAAGCATTATATACATACAAGTCATTTGTAATGAGCTTTATTGATGTTTTAAGTCTCATAAGAGCGTAATCAAGAAAACCAAAAAAACCCATCATATTATTCTTATTCCTTTTCTTAAGTTTGCACATCAAATTGGTTTGTTTTGTCTTGTCATTTTATACATAAAAAATACGAATAAACAAGACATCAAGCACCTTACGGGTATTCCATAAAAAATGTATAATCAATAATTTGACTAAAAATTATAAAGAGTACACATACACTGTGCATAATTTAATGTGAATGGGAGAACAAGTTGAGACTATTATGCGATTTTAAAGACATCGCAGTAAGCTTAAATTTAATTAATTGCTTTTTAGCATAAAAAATAAGCACCCAAGTCACATAACAAAAAGATTTTGTAGATAAGATTCGGTGGTGAAAATGTCTTCATAAAGTCGCCTACAATATAGAAGATAAGGTTTGTGGCAAAATAAGTATAAGATATTAGCTTTTAGAGAGACAATTTAGTCAATTGAAAGACTCACTTTTTTCTTTACTTAGGGTGCGTTTGGTTCGCAATATGTTTTAAAAGGAATTGTAATATGTCAAGGAAATTGTAATTTGAATGAACTGTAATTTAAAGAGTTAGAATTGTAATGTGTTGGAATTATAATTGATGTATTATGTCATTGTATTTGGTTGAACCTCAACGTAATGTAATTCGAAAAAATTAAAAAAAACTTAATCATAATAATGTTAATAAATATAATAATAATAATACTAAATAGTAATAATAATAAATATAAAAATAATATCAATATTATTAATAATTAAATATTTAATATATAACTCTATGAATATTAATATTTATTAAATTATCTGAATAAAATATGATTAATAAAGTAATCTATAAATAACACTAATATGTTAATAATAATTAATAATCTAATTAAATTTATAATAATATTAATTATTTTAATATTTTAATATAAATATAATATAAATAATTTAAAATATAAAATATGATTAATATATAATATAAATAATAATAAATAGTAATAATAATAAATAATATAATATAAAATATAAAATATATAAAATATTTAATATAATTAATATATAATAAATAATAATAATAATAATATATTATATAAAATATATAATAATAATGATAGTAATATATAATACAAATATAAAATAAATATATAATATATAATATATAATATAAATATATAATATAATTAATATATAAAATAATATAAATAATAGAAAAATATTTAATATAATTAATATATAATAAATAATAATAATAATAATATATTATATAAAATATATAATAATAATGATTTAAAGTATAAAATACTGAATTACAACGTAATTCAAAACATTTCATTCAACTTCCTATGTAATTTGAATTTTCTCCCTTGATGTAATTGTAATGACTGAATTACAATTACAACGCAAACCAAACAGCCTACGTAATGTAATCTGAATTACAATTCCTTTCATTTTGCCAACCAAACTGCCTACGTAATGTAACTAGATTACAATTACATTCAATTACAACGAACCCAACGGGGCCTTAGGTTCATGCCCAACTTTGAGAGGGACAATTTGGCTTTCAAAAAGTTAAATTTCATTCATGTATTTTTTATTAAGTTTACTTTCCTAATATTTTTATGAGAACACAAAAGATTTTCTATATACCTTCACTCCTTTCACTTGCTTTCCAAAATAAATCTTGAGAACTGAGCGTAAAAGCCGAGTAGTGTTGTTAGACTAAAATACCTTTATTTATAAAAAGAAATTCAATTAAATATTTAAATACTTAATTACAATTTATACTAAATGTAAAGAGAAAATGCATTTGTTTAAAACTTAAAAACTTAAAAATTAAGTAATGTTATTAGACTAAACTATCATCATTTATAAAAGGAAATGCAATTTATTATATATAAAGATTCAGTACTCTAATTAAATGTGGAGGTCTTTATAATTAGTGTGGAGGTCCTCATAATTAGTGGGTTGTAAACGTTGAAGTGTGGGAATTCCATGAGGTTATATCATTCAGTACTTCAATTTATTCAGTTCCTTAATTTATTGTTGAGGTCTTAAAGCTCTATTTAAAAAAAACAATATATTCATAAATGTTCTGATGGTTCGGTTTCTCTTCTCATCTTTTCAGTTGCTTACCAATAATTACATAAACCTGCTATGAAATCGGCCTGTAAACAATCAAGGATTTTTAAAGTCATTGGTCTTTAAGGATTCCACCATAACGTGTCCTTTCATTCACTAGTAAATTAATGTGCATGTTTCTAACCTATAACCTATGATCATTAGAATCTATAAATAACTGGTCATCTCTATAACAAAACTCCCACCACCACCCAACCAGATCCATAACACAAAAGAAAGATCCATCACAAACTTGAAACAAAATTGAAATAAACAACATGCAAACCTATTTCTAGACTCAACAAGAACCCTCACAATCACTCTTCTAACTCACATCTAATCTTCCACAAAAACAAGATTCGAACTTTAAAAAAACAACAAAGATCTCAGTTGGAGTTTGAGATTTAAAGATCTTAACAAAAATGAAAACCCATTCTTCAAAGATCGTTTTTGAAGGCTTAACTTCTTTTTTAATATTCGAAAACTGAAAAAGAAAAAACAAGAACAACAAGTGTTCAAAGTTTCCTCTTTTGTTTCAATTCATAACGAAAAAGAAAAACGAAATCTAAACCAAGACAGTACCTACCTGAGTCTATTAAAATATCTTGACACCGTGATCTTTGTGCGTTTAGATTTGACCCAAAGAAGTTGACGAAAATACGGTGGGTTTGTGTTTGATAAGATTTATGTGGTGTGATTGTGGTCCGGTTTGTATTGTGTTTGAGAGAACTATTCTTTTGTCAGATGCAAAGATAAAGAGACGTGTGTTTGTGAGTAGTGGCATTAGGGTTCTGAGTGTTATATATCACATATTTAGGTTTAGGGCTATAGTTAATATTGGGCTGTTATTTCATTGGTTTTGGGCTCACACAAAGTTGATCCGAGTGTGTGTTAAGTGATAAGATCGTTTTAAACTCATCTAGGATCGTTTTACCAATAACAATTGTAACAATTATGCACAGCGGAATTAAACAAACACAATTGTTGTTGAACAAGGTTTTTCATTGAACGATTCCTATTTACCCCAACCTATAACATGGGGCTACACCAACTAATTATGGTGTACTAACTAACTAACTAACTAGACTCTCATTGGGAGAGTTCTATGTATGATGGATATTCAAACCTATGAGTCTACGTCTCTTTATATAAGGAGAGAGCATAAGACGTTACAAAGAATTCTAATCAAACACATTAATGCTATTAATTATCATTAAGTCCATCATTAAGTTACATCTTGTAACTTCCCAATCTGTCGATTAAGTCCTTCTTGTTTCATTCTTTTGTTCTTTTGTCTCATCAAATCTATAATTCCCAACAATCTTCCCCTATTTGATGATGACAAAACAAACAATGTTCTTGCACGAACTTCATCATAAAGCCTAAGCTTCCCCTGAAGTTGAGATGTAATCATCTCCCTGAATGAAACAATGCTTCCCCTTGACTTAAGATCTTCTTGAACATGTCACCACAATACAAAGTTGCAAATCACGAATCTTCTGTAGTCTTCTTCCCCTTTTTGTAATCATCCAATAGGGGTCTTGTGTAGATACGCAACTTGTGAACGCTTCCCCTCAAGTGGTGCATGTAGATGGAAAACATTTAAACAATAAGCTTCCCCTGAAACCCATATGTTTACCATCTCTTGAATCTCGAACTCTGTAGGCTCTATGTAATGATTACTGATGAAGAAAACTGAGTATAACAAATTTGTTGAAGAAGTTGAATTTCCCAAACTTGTGTCTTATGTCTTGCACTATCCACGTGACGTCGAACTTATAAGTAAATCTATGAAATATAAGTAGACCGCAACCTCTTGACAAAATCCTCATCTATATGAGACACTGAGCACAACAACGTAACTCCTTAAAGTGATAGCAAGTGTGAGCATTAAGCACCATAAGAAAAATCACACACCCTTGCTAGATTCGTCAAGTCTTCGTCACACCATTGTAAGCACGAACAAGTTATCTTAAAAGCCAACCACAACTTTAAGATATGATAAGACACGCACCTGTGAAACTCAACTACGACATCAAATAAGTAATATTCGATTTTCTTCATAATCACCTCTTCAATAAATCTCCAAATACGAGCCATTATTATCTTCCCCTTAAACGAAGCATTTGAGATTCAAATCCATCCAAAAATATGCACTGTACGATATCGTCTTCACATCCGAGAACCAAAAATTACGCTCTGTCCGATATCGAACAAAGCTAGCAGTATAAACTAACTTCTCGGATGAAACTAGCAGTACCTTCGAACATAACAGCGGTACTTTCACAACGAGCAGTACTTTGAGCATAATGAGCAGTACTTTCGAATATCCTTAGCAGTACCTTCATCAACCTGAGCAGTACCTTCATCAACCTGAGCAGTACCTTCATCAACCTTGTAGATCCTAGATCAAGAGCCCTATGGCTCTGATACCAATTGATAAGATCGTTTAAACCCATCTAGGATCGTTTTACCAATAACAATTGTAACAATTATGCACAGCGGAATTAAACAAACACAATTGTTGTTGAACAAGGTTTTTCATTGAACGATTCCTATTTACCCCAACCTATAACATGGGGCTACACCAACTACTATGGTGTACTAACTAACTAACTATGGTGTACACACACACACCCCTTTACTATTCGACTCTCATCAGTCGATGTTTTTATGGATAAATAA